>WEIV01019328.1:51467-79762 GCA_013390005.1 Calyptomena viridis | reverse complement strand
CCCATTCCCCATTCCCTTCCCTTCCCATTCCCCATTCCCTCCCCATTCCCTTCCCTCCCCATTCCCCACTTCCCTTCCCATTCCCCATTCCCTTCCCTCCCCATTCCCCATTCCCTTCCCTCCCCATTCCCCACTTCCTTATCCACCTGGAAAACCAGGAGGTGCCAAAACCCCACGGGAGATGAGCTTGGAAATCCCTCCTTTTCCCCTTTCCCCACAATCCATTTGGACACCTCTGTCCCTTCCCATCATTCCTGGAAGGGGCACCAGGAATTGCCTCTCCAAACTTCCTCTCCCCATCCATCTTCTCCATTGCAGTGGCCACTTCATAATTAATGGGCTTGACATAATTAGTTGTGTTTAAAGTCAGGCTGTAGCTGAGCCTTTATTCTTCCCTGGAAAAACAGGGAGCCCTGAATTTACAGGAAATTGTGGTGCCAGCAAAGAGCTCAGCTGGCTGCACACTAATCATCTTTGCTTTCCCCTTTGTTAAACACATTCCTGCTCTTGGAAACTGTTCAAGAGTTCATTAAACTAATAATCCCATTCAAATCCTGCCTCACAAATGGAGTTGTCAGGGCTGGGCCTTTCAGGAGAGTCTCGTTTGAAATTGTCCCTCCTCTAATGAGTTTAAGGCCAGATTAAATCATGGCTTTGCCTGTGATTTATTGCCCCACGTTACTTTATTAATTGTTATTTGTGAAAGCATTGGGGGTGGGAGGGGATAAGAGGCTTGTTTATTTTGTGTTTAGGCCAAGCTTTGCATTTATTTCCTGCTTTTCCCTTTATTGAAGGAGCCTGGGATGGGAACAAAGCTCCAAATAAATACATTTCCAGCAGAAACACACACAACCTTTTGGCCTGAATTGCTGAAGCCTCTTTTATCAACAAGGCATCTACAACTTCCCTCATGCACAGAGCTTTTTTGGGCACCTTGGGGTTATGATATTAAATTATTCTGGGTGGATTCTGGAGGATTAATTGATTAAGGCCTCACACCAAGTCATTTGCCACCAAGGGAGAGCAGATTTTTTGGGCTACTTGGGTTCACTCAGGTCTTTCCTGGGAAATATCCCCATCCCTGGAAGTGTTCCAGGCCAGGTTGGAGAGGGTTTGGAGCAGCCTGGGATAGTGGAAGGTGTCCCTGCTCATGGCAGGAGTGGAACTGGATCATTTTAAAGTCCTTTCCAACCCAAACCACTCTGGGATTTAAGAGAAAATTTATTTAGGAGACAATAAAGGAATATATTCAATTAATATATTAATATATTTGGGGGTTGATTCTTCCAGAGTTGGTAACAAAATCCATGTAAAGACACCTGGGTCTCACTTCCCTGTGCTGATCCAGTGAGATTTTCTTGCCCAAATTCGATATAAAATTGTAGAGATGGAGGGAATTCATGGCTCCACCCAAGAGAAAAGGAGGAACATTCAATAAATCACAGGATTATTAAGGTTGGAAAACACCCCCATGGTCATTGAGTCCAACCATTCAACCAGCAAAACACCAAAATGGGAGAGGAAAACCAGATCCTGCCAGGATTGGTGACAGTCCTTGGAGTCCTGGGATGGAGCTCTTTGTCATGAGCCATTTTTGGGGAGCAAAACCCACTTTGCCACAGACAAAATGTTCTGTGGGCAAACCTTGTAAAACCTTGTAAAACCTTGTTTGAGACCTGAAAGGCTCAGAGCTCTCAAAATCCTCATGTGAGAAAGGAAAAAACTCTTATTAACTTGCTAAAAGCTCTCAAAATCCTCAGGTATGGAAGGAAAAAACTCTTATTAACTTGCTAAAAGCTCTCAAAATCCTCATGTATGGAAGGAAAACTCTTTTTAACCTGCTCTGGGAAACAAATTCTTTCAGGCAACAAATAAAACAGAGCTCCAGAAACCCTGAGGGGAAGGTTCCAGAGGAGAAAATTCAAATTCTATTTAGATCCTTTCATACAAGAGGCAAAGGAAGTCTCAGGACCAAAGATGGGTTGGATTGAAATTGGTTTGTCTCCCTGGAAGAGGAAGCCGAGGGTCTTTGGGAGCAAATACCAAAAAATAGCACAAATAAATGAGATTAGAGGCTCAGTGGTGCAGGGAAAAGATGATTCCAGAAAAAGCAGGAGCCAGGATAAGCCACACCCAATGTGCCCACATTGTAAAATAACCCCAAATTTAAAGATGGCACCAGAAATTGTCCAACATTTCAAGCTGTTCATTCCTTTTTTTTTGCTCCTCTGAGTGAACCAAACCCTTGAATTATGATTTATCTCACCTTCCCAAAGGGAAATCCCACAGCAGCAAAGATTCCTGGTGCCTTAAAGCAGCAAAACCCACGTCAGGAAAGACCTCCAAGATCACCAACTCCAATGTTGATGTTGCTCCACAACTGGAACTCTCTGGGATTGTTTCAAGCCAGAGAAGGAGGACAAGGGATCAGCAGAGTTTTGGGGAACCCACAGCAGAAATCAGTGGGATTTCTGCCTCTGCAGGACCTGCCTGACACATCTGGTGACATCTGGGCTTCCCAAGCCCAGCAGAACATTCTTTAAAACTCATTTCTCAGCACAAGGGGCATTTTCAGCTCAGAAAACAAGGATTGTTAAAGGGAGGGATGGCTGAAGGGCTGGAAATGCTGAGATTTGGACACAAACCCACCAGGGTCACTCCCCACAGAGCATGGGAAGAGCCTGGGGCAGAAGCTCCAGCCACTCCAAGCTCTGCCAGCTCTCCCTGTGTTGCCCACCACGAATCCCTCCCTTGGAATGAGTTTTCTCTCCCAAGGACCAGGGAAAACAATGATTCTTCAGTTGTCTTAAATTAGAGCTGCTCAGACTTCCTCACACTTATCCCAGTGGGGATTTGCTTTTCCTACAGGGCATGAGGGAAAGAGGAGGAGGGAGGAGTGTGGGGCCTGAGCTCCCTGCAGGGAATTGGGCCCAGACTGGGTTTTGTGGCCACTGAGAACTTACACAACCAGTTTGGTGGTGCTGTGCTTCAGTGTTGGGCCATGGCTGCTGCTTCAAAGGGCAGAAGAAGGGTTTTCAGAAGGAATTTCTGGCTTGGGAATCTTGGCCTCTGTTTTTAAAGCACACTTGGGGTTTGGACTCTCCAGACTCACCAGGAATCAAAGGGATTTAAGCTGTAAATAATTTGTGAGCCAGGGTTTGGTCACTGAAGTCACTGAGTGCCACAAGAGCAGTGACCTTTTCTTTTGGGTGTTGTGAGCAACTTATTTCCTCACTCTGTCCCTCCTTCTCCTTCCCAGACATTATCCAGCTCCTTCCAAGCCTTTCCACCCCCACCCTGAGGGATCAGCCACACACAGCCCAGGCTGGATGAGAAGCTCTGGATCTGGTAAACCATCCTTTAGCCACAGAACCATGGAATGGATTGGAAGGGTCAATCACCCACTCCAACATCCCTAGCCAGAAAGATTTGGGATGTTTTCCCTGAGGGTTAAATCTCATCCTGTAGTCACAGAACCATGGAATGGTTGGGATTGGAAGGGTCCTCTGGAGATCATCCTCTCCAACACCCATAGCCAGAAAGATTTGGGATGTTTTCTCTGAGGGTTAAATCTCATCCTTTAGTCACAGAACCATGGAATGGATTGGAAGGGTCAATCACCCACTCCAACACCCATAACCAGAAAGATTTGGGACGTTTTCCCTGAGGGTTAAATCTCATCCTTTAGTCACAGAACCATGGAATGGATTGGAAGGGTCGATCATCCTCTCCAACACCCATAACCAGAAAGATTTGGGATGTTTTCCCTGAGGGTTAAATCTCATCCTTTAGTCACAGAACCATGGAATGGATTGGAAGGGTCGATCATCCTCTCCAACACCCATAACCAGAAAGATTTGGGACGTTTCCCCTGAGGGTTAAATCTCATGGCAGAAGTACTTTGGGATCATACTGAGGGATACACAAGATGCCCCCACCCCCTGGCAGTGAGCAAATACCTCCTTTTGAAAAACCCAAAGCCCAGCACAACCACCACCCACCCTTCCCGAGCCCTCTGCGGCCGCAAGGGGAGGCCGCACGCGCTGGAATTCCAGGAGCACATTCCAGCAGCCCCGGTTCCCTGCCCCTGGAGCAGGGGCCAGGCTCGGAGTTCCAGCTGCATCCCAACCACGGCCCACTGGGCTGTCAGGGCTGGAAGCTCAGCTCTGCAGCCCATTCAAGCCACACTCCCGGCGAGCGCCGAGGCCTCTGGCACGGCCCCGGCCCCGCGCGTGTCTCACGTTCCGCGCCGCTCCTGCCCACTGACACAGGAATACTTTCCAGGAACTACAGCCAGACAGACTTAAAATAACCCAGAGTCAGAGCCAGGGCCAGGAACCATCTTGAGAGCAGGAAACGGAGCCTGCGGCACAGGGAGGCTCCGGCTGAGCCCCATCTCCCTCCTCGGGTGGAAAAGGGGTCCGGCCCTCGCGTGGATTTAGCCACGGATGAGACCACAGGGCACAACGAGGGGCTGGGTGGCACCTTGGGAAGCAGCTCTGAGAGGCAGGAACCTTCCAGCAGAGCCCACGGCAACTGGCAGCAGAGCCAAAGGTGGCTCTGGGGGCAAATCCCGAGGTGACGGAGCCGTGGTGTGGGAATGCTCAGCCACAGCCTTTGCTCCATGTGGGTTGGGTTGGAAGGACCTTAAAGCCCATCCAGTGCCATGGCAGGGACACCTTCCACAAGCCCAGGTTGCTCCAAACTGGATTTGGACACTCCCAGGGATGGGGCAGCCACAGCTTCTCTGGGAAATCCATCCCAGCTCCTCGTTACCCCCACAGGGAGGGATTCCTTCCCAAAACCCCTATCCCTGCCCTGTGTGAAGCCATTCCCCTTGTCCAAAGTCCCTCTCCAATATATATTTCTCCATATCAGCCCTTTCCAACCTGGCCTTGGACACTTCCAGGGATGGAGCAGCCACAGCTTCTCTGGGAAACCTGTGCCAGGGGCTCCCCACCCACCCCAGGACAAACACCCAGGACCTCCCACCAACACGAGGGTGTGGGTGGCTCCTCAATCCCTGCAGGTGATCCCTGAGGTGCTGGATCCCCAAACAGAGCCCTCTGCTCCCAAGGGACCCTCCTTGGTTGTCCCTTGTGGCATCACCTTCCTTCCTGCAGAGCCAATTCCTTCCAGCTCTGCAAGTCAGGGAAAGGCAATTCCAATTCTGCAGGTCAGTGATACCTGAAGATCTCTTATATTCTCCATATTTCTGGAATTTAGCACAGCTGCATGGGGCCTTACACTTAGGATGGGAGAAAACCTCTCTCACAATCTGTGAAATGTTGTTTTAACTTTCTTTTGGGGAAAAAAAATGGATTCTAGAAAGGACATTCTAACATATCCCTGTTTGGGACATGAAACTGGTGGGAATAACAGGATCTGGGGTAGATAAAGCAACATAGAAAACCCCAAACCCCCTGGAGAAGCTCCAAGGGATGAACAATTTGGGGACTGGATGTATCCATTGGAGATGATAATTGATTAGCATTGAAAAGGGGTATTGGAGCTATCAGAGAAATTCCCATTAAAGACCAGCCAGAAAAACCTTCCTCCCTCATTTTACCCATCACCAAGCAAAGACAATTCTTCCCAGCTGTGCCAACCCCCCCAAACTCTTTGTGAAGCAGCAAAAGGACATTGAACTCACCCTCGTAAAGAGTCCTGGCCTCTCCTCCTCACTCTGCTGGGCGGCCTCTCCTCGTAGGCCCCAAATCTGTCCGTGTGCAGCTCCCCCTCGAACTGTGCCCGTGCCCGTTCCACGTACATCACTGCTGTACATCCCAGCACCAGCCTGGCCAGCCAGAAAACCCCCATGGTGGCCCAGATTCCTCAGTCCCTCAGCTGCCCCCAAAGCTTCTTCCAGCCGGAGGGTCCCCGCCGAGGATGGATTTTGGCAGCAGCCCCCGGGTGCCAAGGTGAGGTCCTGCCCTTCCCTTCCTGGCAGGGAGAGAGGGAGGAAAAAGAGACACACGAGTGTTTTGGACACTTTGGAAACGGTGCCAGGCAGCCCCTGGCTGGAGGTGACACGGTGGGGTCACGGCATCCCGTGGGATGCACATCCAGGTTTGGCCCCAAACCACTCCAGGGCAGCTCTTCGACCCCCAGAGTTTTGTTCTTCCTGGGAAAACGTTCTGGGAAACAGGGATATGGCAGAGGGATCCCAAGGGTAGAGCCCAGAAGGAAGGTGGGGAGAAGGAGCCCAGGGTGGGCTCTGGAATTTGGCTCCTTGTACTCGCAGCCAACACATTCCCACTGCCATTCCCTGCCATTCCATTGCCAAATCTTTCTTTCCCAAGAGTTGGAAAATAAGGCAAGATGTCCAAGAGTGGTGGTGCTGCCTCACATCTACTTCCCTGCCCTCCTGGTGGAGGAACCAAGAGTGGGAAAAGCCCTCCAAGCAAGAGGAGAATGTCAAGAACAACCAAATCCTATTTACGGATCATCTTCCCAGCTCTGTTTTACTCCATCACACTCCAGACATGGAGATCCATTTCCAGATGCTGGAAAACAGCTTCCCAGATAATTCTGGCTGCCTGAGAGGAGTTGTCAGTGGGTCATGTACACCAGTACACACCAGTACAGGGACACCAGTAGGAAAAAGGGTCCTGGAGGGCTGGAGTGAGATGGAAAACCATGAGCTGGGACTAGGGAATGAGGACTGGTGCCTGGAGCTAAGCCTGGCTTGCATGGAGAGGGAAGTGGATGGATGTGGAAGAGCTGGGACAGGCAGCTGAGCGTGAGAAGCCACAAGGAAGAGGATGATACAAGTCCAAAGCCTCTGTGGAGGGGGGGAATGGGCCACTGGAGCCAGGAAGGAGACCCCTCACATCCCTGGCTCTGGAAAAAGCCTGGAATGAGCACAGCTCACCCAGCTCCAGAGCCTGGACACAGCTGGGCAGGGAGCAGATCCAGAGTTTGGCCCCAAACCCCACCGGGGCAGGTCCTTGACCCCCAGAGATGGTTTGCCTTTCCTGGGAAAATATTCTGGGAAATGAGGGACATGGCAGAGGGATCCCAAGGGCAGCTGGGGAGAAGGAGCTCAGGGTGGTCTCTGGAGCAGCTTTGCCCTCCGGGGGCTGAGGGGCTCTGGGGACAAAGAGGGGGAGCCCTGACTCCCCTGGGGACTTCGGTGACATCCAGTGGCTCCCTGGGGTGGCCACTGGGACCTCGGGGGGGCTGGTGTGGGTTGTGGGGAGCAGGGAAGGGACAAGGCTGGGCTGAGGGGGTGGCAAGAAAACCCAAGGAAAAGGGTCTGTGAAATGACCCCACTCCACACTCTGCACCCCCTTCTTCTCCCTCCATCACCCCCCAGTTCCCAAATCTCCCCCTGTGGAAGCAAAGCTGGGGAGCCCATCCTTCCTCCTCTTGAGCAGCAGCAGGGGCAGGCTGCATCAATCACCTCAAAACCCCCAAAACTGGGGTTTTCAGGGAGGAAAATCCTCCTGGATCTCCCTTTTCCATCCCGGAGTGGGAACAATCCGGGGCCGGGAGAGGCCCTGGAGCTCCAGCGGGGATGGAAAGGGCCCCCGAGCCCCCCCTGACTGTCCCCCCTGCTTTCCCACAGCAGCTTTCCCGTTCCAGCCCAGCCCCAAAGCAGGAAAAAAATGAGCCCAGACAAGGAGAAAAAGTGTTTGAAACAAAAAAAAAAAAAAAAAATAATCAAAAAAAAAACCCTAAAAAAAATTCATTTATTAAAAATGAATTAAAATACCGTTTCCCTCACTGTTTTCCCAGCTGGGAATGTCTCAGCTCTTGAGGGCAGGAATTTTTCAGGCTCTAATATTTCAGTGAATGAGAGGGAGAGTGGGAATGGGAAAGGCAGGGCTGGGAGACAAAGAAACTGCCCTTCCTGCAGCCCCAAGAGCTCTGACTTTGCCTCTCTGCGAGGGCTGGGGTCCGGTTATCCCAGCGAGACAAAAGGGAGAGTGTTCCCTCTCCCAGAGGGACAGGACAGATGGGAAAGAAAAAAAAAAAAGCTGGAATTTCAAGTGAAGAAAATCCAGCTGCATCCATTTCCTCACGGAGGAATGAGAAACCTGAGGAATGATGAATGCACGGGACCCTGAGTGCTCACACAACTCTTACTAAGAGAGTATGGAAAAGTCATTTACAGCAGCAAGAGAGTTAAAATTGGAGTAAAAAGGAGGGGGAAAAAAAGACTCCAAAGTTCTTTTCAGCGCTGAGAAATCCCCCCGAACCCCACTTGTAAAAAACACAATGAGACAATCAACCCCTAAATCAGCTTTTCAACCCGTTGGGAAGGAAGCAGGAAAACATTCCCAAGCCGAGCCTTCGGAGTGTGCAAATTAAAACAATTCCAAAGTGTGCAAAGCACAAGGAAAGCGAGACAAACGAGGCAGAGAAAGAGAGAAAAAACCAGCTCTGCGTTTAGTCTGAAAAGTGGTTAAATACCTTCAGGTCCTGGGAGTGGTGATGTGCCCAGAGCTCCTTTGTTTAGTGGAGATCTGGGCAGAAAAGAAGGGAATAAAACCCTCACTCTTGAAGGAAGGGAAGAAAAGGTACAGCCTCATCCAAATTGGACAGGGGGAGGGCCTTGGAGCAGGGAAAGGGGTGCAGGAGGAGTGGGAATAGCGGGAGGACAACCCAACCACATTCTTCAGCCAAGAGTTTTTAACTTCAAGGAGGGGCTGGGGGAGAGAGGTTGGGTTTAGCAAAGCCTGGCTGCAGACGTGATTATCACCTCACCATTCCTGGGGCACTTAATTAGGGAAGGCTTTTAGTCCAGCTGGATGCGGGGCCGGCTTGTCCCAAATTTAGGCTGGAGCGGCGGGAAGGCATTAGTTCCAGTGGCTTCACATCAAAGGAGTTGCGGGGGATAATTCGTTTTTAATTTGGGATTTATTCCTAATTTCGGGGGGTTGAGAAAGGAGGATGTGTTACTGTACAAAAAAAAAATGTAATTCAAGCAAAAAGGGACTTTTCTTGCGGATCGTTTTCCTGTGTTTAGGGGAAATTAAGGAGAGGTGGATTCTTGGAGAGGTGACCCAGCCCAGGTTCTTCATGCTCAAAAGTTACCTTGGCTCCAAAGGAGGAAAAGCTTGGGAGTTAAAAAGCATTTGCTCAAAAGAAATATATTAAAAAATAATTAAATTTAAAAATCGAATTAAAAAAAGCATAGTGGTGATATTCAGTCTTCCTTCTAAGGAAGAACTTTATCAGTTGTGAGTCCAATTGAAACCCCCAACCTCTGTTTCACAATTCCACTCCTTTCCTCCAAAAAAAGCCCTAAAAACCAACCAAAAATACTTCTCTCTACATTTAGGAATGGGGAGCGATGGCTTTTCTTTAAATAATATCTAATAAAACACACATGGGCCTCCTCCTCTCTGCTCTGTGCCACTGCACTGAGCTGGAAGTCCCCCAATGTGCCAGAATTCTCCCTGGAAAACCCAAATCCAGCTGTTTTCCAGGTCAGAGAAGTTCACAGAAATTCCTGCACCAAATGGGCCCCAAATGGGGTGTGAGGCCTCCTCCTCCTCCTGCACCATCTGCTCCTTCACCCCCCAAATCCTCAGCCCCCAATTCCCAGAGGGGCAGGAATTCCAGGGAGAACCGTCATCCCTTCTCCTGAATCCCTTTGAAACGGCCTTTGTTCTTTAGGCTCGGCCTAATTCCCCCCCTCACAGCGGCTTTAGGGAACTCGGGGCCTGCGCGGCCTAATTAGGCCCGAGCTGGGGGAGTTTTCCTGTGCCAGGGAAAAGGCAGAGCTGGTTTTCCTGGGAATTGAGCCTTGCAAGGAATGCAGCGCTGTCAACACATCCCAGAACCCCAGGAGATACAAATCCCACTCCCAGGCCTAACCCTGAGCCTATTCCAGCGCCTATTCCAGCGCCTATTCCAGCTTAAATCAACCAGGCTTTTCCTGGCTCAGTTTCCAAAGTGGGATGTCACATGGAAAAAAATCGCCAGGAAAGGCCAAAAAAACTACATTTTCCTCCCTCTTGAAGAGTTGTTGAGGCCAAAGGTTAAGACTTCACTCAGGCTTAGTTTAAACCTTCCTCACTCCTGTGTTTTGGCGCCTAAAAACACACACGAGGTCTTGGTTGTGTTTGCAGGAGCTCCCAGAAATCCAGCTGGGAATTTTCCTAGAAAGTCTGGGAATTTTGACCACCCATTATTTAAAAAAACCACCCAAATTTTCACCCAAATATCTTGAGAGGGAAGGGACAGAAAAAGATCAGCAAAGTGCAATAATTCATATTTATTGGATAAATAAGTAAGAGATGAAAAATAAATAAATGATAAATCATGATAAAATGATAAATTACATATATAGATAGTATGTAAATAATAAATAAATAATAATTAAAATAAAATTAATGAATAAAAATACAAAATCCCAAACCCTGAAGAATGAGGAGCACAGGATAATTAAAAACACCCCCAACCAGCCCTAATTCCCCTAAAAACCCTGGGGAGGTCAAGAGGAATATTCCTGTTTGGAGGAATAAAGATGCATCATCAACCACAGGACAGATCCTTTGGAGCAACACTGGGACAGGAACAGTCCCAACAATTTAATGAAATCAGGGAATTTTCATGGCTTGTCTTCGTGGCCTCCAAATCCAAAGAAAACTCAGAGAGCCCCAATTTTTAATTTTTTTTAAGCCCCAAACTGCTGTAAAATTAATATAATAATTAAAAATCAGTCTCCAGCCTCAAAAAAATGAGCAAATATTTTTTCATGCCAACTGCACTGGGTTTAATGTTTTAAACCCACCTTAGTCTTGGCTCACAGGGTTGTCACAAAGATAAACTGCCTGTGAAGCGTTTCAGTTCTAAGATGTGAAGCAAAGTGGAAAAATGCCTGTAATTATTATTAATTATTATTAATTATGTGCTTAGACTAGAACTGTACAATTAATTGATTGTTTTTGCTGCACTGAACAAACTGAAGAATTAAGAGAAAGGAAGAGTCATTTGGGGGTGAATTGATGAACATTTTACCTGAATTTGATTTTAAACAATCCACGTTTGATTTCAGAGGGAGGTTTTAATTAATTTTCAATTATAATATTTATTTAAGCTCCTTAAATGTTTTGAAAGGACAAAGTGCAGCCTGTCATTTTACAATGAGAAATATTAATAATATTAATATTAAATTAAATACTTGCAAATGATTCATTATTTGAGAAACTCGGTGGAGATTTACAGGTTTTCCACAGTTTTGCTTCAGGAATTTCTGCCCTGGCCCTTGGGACTGTGGGCAATAAAAAATGCAAATGAGGGGAGAGAAAAAGATCCATTTTGGTGAGTTCCAGGTAGCCTGGGATAATCCTATGGGAAAATCCTTATTAATTAATGTCATTATAATCCTGGAAATGCCCAGGGGAAGGTGTTTAAAGCCACTTAAAAGCTGTTAAATTCAATGTTTAATTTTTAGTGCTCCCTGGGAGTGTCCAAATCCAGCTTGGAAAAACCTGGGATAGTGGAAGCTTTTCCTGCCCATGGAACTGGATGAACTTCAAGGTCTTTCCAACCCAACCCATCCTGGGATTCTTTGATTTTTTAAATACAGAGACAGGGATTTGATGTGCCAGTTCTGATTATTTCACCTTTCCTGTATTTCTGTCTAAAAGTGGAGGAGATTTTTCATTCCCAGCAGTGACTGGGAAAAATAAAGTTGCCTGAAAGGAGCTTTAACTTTTCCATTTCTGGCTGCTTTGAGTGTCATCTGAGAAAGGCTTTTGCTAAAATTAGGGCACGTTGCTTCTTGCAGGATGACACAGTGGCTGTCAGGGCAGCAACAGCTCGGAATTGGGATGTCATTCCCCAAAAAAAAAAAAGGGAAAAAAAAGCAAGATCAGGCTCTGGTGTTGAGATTCCTGCTGAGAACTGAGGGCAGGGAATGTGGGATCCCAGCTCCCTGCAAGGCTTTGTCCTGGAGAGTCCCCAGCTGCTCCCTCTGCCTTGGAAATTGAGGAATTAAGGGGTTTGGGATGCAGGGAATGGTGGGGAAGGGTCTGAGGAGGACACAGGGAGGAGGATGTGGATGATTCCCAAGAGCTTTGTGGTGCCAGGGAAGGATCCTGGATCACCAGGAGCAGCTCCCTGGATATTGGGATGGGGAGGGATCCTGTGTCCTGGATGGAGCTCTGGAATCCTCCTGGAAGCTCATAAAATCATGGAATAGGTTGAAAGGGACCTTAAAGCCCATCCAGTTCCAACTCCTGGCCTTGGG
The DNA here is from genome assembly GCA_013390005.1 of Calyptomena viridis. Classification (NCBI taxonomy): domain Eukaryota; kingdom Metazoa; phylum Chordata; class Aves; order Passeriformes; family Eurylaimidae; genus Calyptomena; species Calyptomena viridis. The sequence continues at coordinate 67,554 of WEIV01019328.1, read as the reverse complement.
AGTTGGAAAAGGTTCCACTGGAAAAGGTTCTTCAGGTTGTTTGGGCCCAGGACAACCTGAAATTATCCCTCCTTCCCTCCTCCACTATTCCAGAAACACGGAATGACCAAAGTCCTGTCCTGGATTATGAAGCCAAAATACTTTTGCTGCTGTTCCTGGGTGTTGCACACTGGGATTTGTGACATGAAGACACAATTTCCATGGCACAACCAGCTCCCCCTGTGCCCTGATTTGCTGGGAATGGGGTGAGGATCCAAGGCCTGAGGACTGGGATATTCCTGACATTCCCATTCCCCCTCCCTGATTATTGTCCCCCATCAGATGTGAAGATGTGGCACTTGGGGACTGTTGGACTCGATCTTTGAGGGCTTTTCCAACCCAAACAATTCCCTGATTCCCTGATTCCTCAGGGATCTGATGCCAGGTGCCTCTGCAGCCGAGTCAAAACCAGATGCAGGGAATTTCCAGAACCTTCTCATCAAATTTCATGACGCTCCTGAGATCAAAAGTGGACGAGATCAGCACCACATGAGGCATCTGAGGAGTCAGGAACAGACTCAGACAAAGGTTTCCTCGGGGGAATTGTTGCACAGCATTAACTCTTTCCCTTGGTTCCCTGTTTCACACAAAGCCAAGCCCAACTGGCAGGTTTTTAACCAAACCAGGCTGGGTTTGAACACCAAACCAGGCTGGGTTTGAACACCAAACCAGGCTGATTTAAACACCAAACCAGGCTGGGTTTTAACACCAAACCAGGCTGGGTTTGAACACCAAACCAGGCTGATTTAAACACCAAACCAGGCTGATTTAAACACCAGACCTGGCTGGTTTTTAACACCAAACCAGGCAGGTTTTTAACACCAAACCAGGCTGGGTTTAAACACCAAACCAAGCAGGTTTTTAACACCAAACAAGGTAGATTTTGAACACCAAACCAGGCTGGGTTTAAACACCAAGCCAGGCTGATTTTAACACCAAACCAGGCTGGGTTTGAACACCAAGCCAGGCTGGGTTTTAACACCAGACTAGTCTAGGTTTAAACACCAAACCAGGCAGGTTTTTAACACCAAACCAGGCTGATTTTAACCCCAAACCAGGCTGGGTTTTAACACCAAACCCGGCTGGGTTTGAACACCAAGCCAGGCTGGGTTTTAACACCAGACTAGTCTAGGTTTTAACACCAAACCCGGCTGGGTTTGAACACCAAGCCAGGCTGGGTTTTAACACCAGACTAGTCTAGGTTTTAACACCAAACCCGGCTGGGTTTGAACACCAAGCCAGGCTGGGTTTTAACACCAGACTAGTCTAGGTTTTAACACCAAACCAGGCTGATTTATCCTCATACCTGATATTCTAAATAATGCAGCCCAGACCATTCTGCTGCCTCAGCTTTGCCTGAATCCAGGAACATTTGCCCTAAAAAAAGCCCTTTGTGGACACCAAGACAGGAGGATTCCTGACATGAACTTCCTAAACAGGCAGCCAGGGGAGTGAATGGAGCAGCCCAGGGAATAGGTGATTCCTAAGGGTTGGAAAAGCTGGATCAGGTGTGCTGGGCACTGGTGCCACAGTGAAGGCCAGAGCAGTGGAGCCTGGGAGGGGAAGGGTTAAATGATGGGCTTTGGCTTTGTCAGGAAAATGTGATTCTGATCCCCAGAAATTTAATCACAATGGGGAGCTCAGTGACAGCCCCAAAAAAGGAGGGAAGTTATCCCATCTCCTGGCAGCAGGGAATGGCAGAACTCTGGAGTTCTGCACTTATCTGCTCCTTTAAAATCCACCAAAAAAAACCCCAAAACAACAAATCCAAAAATATCCCAAGGAATCTGATACCTAAAATAGAATCCCAGACTGGTTTGGGTTGGAGGGAGCTTGAAGATCATCCAGTGCCACCCCTGCCATGGCAGGGACACCTCCCACTGTCCCAGGTTGCTCCAACCTGGATTGGACACTTCCAGGGATGGAGCAGCCACAGCTTCTCTGGGAAAACTGTGCCAGGGCCTCCCCACCCTCCCAGGAAGGAATTCTTGGATCTACATTCCATGTGGATTCCCTTGGATGAAAGTCTGTGCCCATCCCAAGACTCAGGGACAGGAGCAGCTTTGATCCAGCCCTAAATCCTAAATCCTCACTGCCCTCTGCAATTCCATGGGGCTGGAGAAACATCCCCCAATTTCCACACACATCTATGAGGAATTATGAGCCAGGGGAGGGAATTGGGATGTGGATTGGGATTGAGAGGCAGGATCCAACCCCAGGTACCCCCTCAGTGTCCTGCTCAGTCTGTGTGTGAGATTTCCAGCGCCGCACTTTGGGAGCACAGTTGCAACATTCCTTTTGTTTTCTAGGAATTCGACTCCACCAAGGAGGGAAACCACAGGGAAATTGTTTCAGTGTGCAGAGAAGGGCTGGGGCCGAGCTGTGATGTAGAACACACAACCCCCGAGCCAAGATGGTTAAAAAAACACACTTTTATTTCAACCTAAGGAAAGAAACCTTTTTTTTTTTCCCCCTCTTTAGCTTGGCAGGCAGGGGAGGCCCAGGCAAGTGCAGATCAAAGCCAGGCAGGGCTGCTGTGAAAAATCAAGCACTGGACATTTATTAAGATTTTATTCATTAAAAAAAAAAAAGCCTTGCAGTGGGATTTCACTGTGGAACTTCTGACACGGGGAGCTGCCTTATTTAGCAGGAAAATTGCCTCTCTCTCCTGCCAGGAGAAAGGTGATCCCTCCATTTCCTGTGCAATTCAAATCAGGGATACAAACACCTTTCTTGTTGCCCTCAGGTGGGCTGGAGGCACATCCAGCTCCTGGGAGTGGGATGGGAATGTCCCCCCACACCACATCCCTCTGCAGCCCCACAGAGCCCCACGTTCTCTTTTCCCTCAGTTGAATTCAAAGTTCCCCCTTTTTCAAACCTGTGTTGTTTGGGTTTTTTTTATTTCATTTGTGGCTCTTTTCTCCCCTTTGTAAAATGTGCAGCACAGAAGTTGAACTTGGCAAAGGTGCTGGAACAGATGGAGAGCACTGGCCCTGCTCCCCACATCCCAGGAACTTCTGCCTGATTCCATGTGCAGGATTTCCAGCCACCGACTCCTTGGATTTGCCAAAAAACCCCCAATTTTCAGAGAGAGGAGCTGGAATTTTCTTTAGGACTCCAGCAATCAACAAGTGGCCACATGAGTGTCCTTCCCCCCATGGAAGGTCCAAAGTTTGCCAATTCCATGCTGGTTTCAAGTGAAAACAAGAGGATAATTTTAGGGAAAGCTGAAAAACACTTCTTTGTGGAAGTGTTGGTGTGGTGGATCCACAGCTGGATTCTCCTGTTGAAGAATCCTGTTGGATTCTCCTTTAAGTTGAAGACAGAGCTCTGCACTTGCCTCTCCAGCAGATCCAGACATTCCTGAGCCCAGCTGGGAGCTGGTCACATCTTGGAGTCATTCCTCATGGGAGAAAACATCCTTCTTTTGTCTTCCAGTGCCAAGGAATGAGTCCAAACCACAGCCATGCTCAGGAAGGTTGGGCCCAGTCCAAGCCCAGAGCATCAGTTGGCACAAGGAGGGAGCAAAGGGATGAATCCCCAGGGATGGGGGAGGTTCAGGAGCTCCCACTTTGCCACTTGGAGGTGGTTCCTGGTGTTTTTACACCACTCAGCCAAGGCCAGATGGGTTCAAATTCCAACCAGCCAAACCTGCAATCAGAAAGATTCCAATCAGAAATGGTGGGAATTTTCTTGGCATCTTCCCAGAGCTGAGGAGGGCTCAGTGATGAAGTAAAAAATGAGGAAAAAAAGCAAAAATGCTGGAGAAAAACCTGTTTTCTGTGTGGAAGAGTCTCTGCTTCTCAAAGCACATGGGCTGGTTTTGTGTCTCATTAATTCAGCAGGAAGGGGAAGGTGGAAACAGAGGAAAACACTCTGGACTCTCCATGTGAACGAGCTGCTGGATTTCCAGCAGGACTGGAGATCAACTGGTTCCCAAAGAGCTGCTGGAAGCTCAGGGGAAGGATTAAGTGAAAAGTCTTGACTGAATTTTGTGCCCTCTCAGGGTTTTGGGGTCTGGATTAGCCCAGTTCTCCCAGCTTTTCCACATGGGAAAAGAGGTTTTCCATCCCTCTGATCATCTTTGTGCACACCAAGGTCTCCCCGTCCATGGAAGGACCAACCTCCAAGCCAAACCAGTGTGTGATTCCATGATATTCCATGATATTCCATGATATTCCAGCCAGGTTGATCATCACCAATGGAAACATCCTGCTTTGGGTGGATGGATCCTCATTAATTCTTCTCCAAGGACTCAACAGGTTGGTTTGTTCTGATCAAAGGAGATCCAGGGATTTTGCTTTCCTTGCTGTGCAGAACCAGTTGGTAAATGCAAATTCTCTCAGGTTTCCTCCTGCCTGGGCTTTCTTCCCTTCCCTCCCCTCCCCTTCCCTCCCCTTCCTTTCCCTTCCCTTCCCTTCCCTTCCCTTCCCTTCCCTTCCCTTCCCTTCCCTTCCCTTCCCTTCCCTTCCCTTCCCTTCCCTTCCCTTCCCTTCCCTTCCCTTCCCTTCCCTTCCCTTCCCTTCCCTTCCCTTCCCTTCCCTTCCCTTCCCTTCCCTTCCCTTCCCTTCCCTTCCCTTCCCTTCCCTTCCCTTCCCTTCCCTTCCCTTCCCTTCCCTTCCCTTCCCTTCCCTTCCCTTCCCTTCCCTTCCCTTCCCTTCCCTTCCCTTCCCTTCCCTTCCCTTCCCTTCCCTTCCCTTCCCTTCCCTTCCCTTCCCTTCCCTTCCCTTCCCTTCCCTTCCCTTCCCTTCCCTTCCCTTCCCTTCCCTTCCCAAACCTTCCCTTCCCAAACCTTACCTTCCCTTCCCATCCCATCCCATCCCAGGATTTGCCTCCACGGAAGCTGCCTCTGGAAAACAAACGCAGCCAGACCACCCAGGGAATGTTGGAGCTGGGACAGTACAGAGTGTGCTGGAACAGGGCCACCCTCCCTGCAGCCCAGTGCCACAGACAACAAACCCTCTCCAGCAGCAAATCCAGCCCCAGGTTCTCCCTGGAACTCCAAATCCTTGTGCAGATCCCGGGTCGTGTTACACCGAAAAGAAAAGGAGAACAAGCTCCACCCAAAGTAGCACAACCAGGGCTGTTCTCCTGCCCTGGAAATGTCATCCCATGGATTTCATGGATTAAATTCTCCTCCTGCCCCAGGACACCCACACTGGACCAGGAGCTCAGTCCTCCCCTGAGGAGCCCGTGGGGGACTGGAAAAGTTGCTCCGATCCTGGGCACCAGCAGGGAATGGTTTCCCACTGCCAGAGGGCAGGGAGAGATGGGATATTGGGAAGGAATTCCTCCCTGGAAGAGTGGGGAGGGACTGGGATGGATTTCCCAGAGAAGCTGTGGCTGCTCCATCCCTGGAAGTGTCCAAGGAAAGGTTGGAGAAGAGAAGCTCCAGGGAGACCTTGGAGCCCCTTCCAGAGCCTAAAGGGGCTCCAGGAGAGCTGGAGAGGGACTTGGGACAAGGGATGGAGGGACAGGACACAGGGAATGGCTTCCCACTGCCAGAGGGCAGGGAGAGATGGGATATTGGGAAGGAATTGGGAACAATTCCCACACCTGTGAAGGCGATGAGGGGCTGGGATGGATTTCCCAGAGAAGCTGTGGCTGCTCCATCCCTGGGAGTGTCCAAGTCCAGCTTGGAACAACCTGGGATAGTGGGAGGTGTCCCTGCCCATGGCACTGGATGGGACTGGCTGAGCCTCCAGCCCCTCAATCCACAGCATTCCCTGATTTCTGTCATCCCACTGTATCAGTTTATCCCTCTCTGTGCCTCGAGCTCTTTGGCAGAAGATCCTTCCACGTCCCTCGGGAGTTGCATCATCATTTTGTCGTCTCGCAAATCCAATTAATATTCCAAGGTTGTGGGGAGAGACACTTTCCTCTGGAATCCTTTGGCTCATTGAGGAGCTCTGCCTGTCAGGGTCGTGTGTGAGTCCCCCTCACCCTGTGTCAGGAATTATTCCATGAGCTGATGTCATTCCTTGGCCACAACTTCCATGTCTCCAGCCTGCAGGGTCCCCTTTCCCAGGTCAGTGGAAGGAGAATAAACCAAGAGGCAGCAGAAAATCTGTTTCCTTTTAATCCAGAGGGATCTGAGCTCATCCAGCTCTGGCTTGGGAGGTGCAAAACACCCTCTTTCTTCTCGCTCCACCAGCTGGGAATGAGCAGCAAAGGGAATTTTCCTCAGTGCCAACACTTCCAGGAGTTATTCCCTGGAAAAAAGGCTGATGTGGGACACAGTGGGGATCAGGAGCAGGAATTGTGCCAGGAAAGGTGCTGGGAGGGGCTGCCACCAATCCCAGGAGCCTCGAATTTTGGTGGATGGTCAAAGCAGTCCCTAAAAGGAGGAATTAAAAGGATGAGGGAACAGAATGATAATGGAGTTTGAGTTCCTGAGCAGCCCAGGGTCACCTTGTGTGGCCTGGGAGGGGATAAAGGGAAAGGCTTCACACAGGGATGGGATATTGGGAAGGAATCCTTCCCTGGGAGGGGGCTGGGATGGAATTCCCAGAAAAGCTGTGGCTGCTCCATCCCTGGAAGTGTCCAAGGCCAGGTTGGAGCAACCTGGGACAGTGGAAAGTGTCCCTGCCCCTGGCAGGGGTGGGACTGGATCATCTCCAAGGTCCTTCCCAACCCAAACCATTCCAGGATTCCCGGATTTAGGAATCTGGGAGCTTCCATCTTCCATCAGAAGCACTGCTGGAAGTGTAAAAAACACCCAAAAAAATTTAAAAAAAAAGTAAAAGCACTGCTGGGAACGTTTGCAGATCCCAAATTGGAAAAGTTTTCCACCAGGATAAGGACAAGGCCATCAAAGGGAGGGAGCTGGGGCTGTAAAACAGCAAAAACTCATCAAAGGCCTCAAGGAAGTCCCTGGTCAAAGCTGGGGGACTCCCTTTATCACAACTAAAGGAAGTCTGAGGGATAATTCCATGGATATCACTGGGGGAAAGGGAATGTGGGATAGAAAACAACTCTTTGCCATCAGGAAAAAACCCATCATGAGCTGGATGTGAAATCCAGGGGATTAAAAATGAGAAATAAGGAGTTTTACCAACACCCTGGGACAGGGAAAGGTGTCCCTGGGGCTGGAATGGGATGAGCTTTAAAGTCACTTCCAACACAAACCACTCCAGGATTTTCCATTGCCACAAAATTCCAAGGAAGTCGTGGATTCCCCAGTGCCTGGTGCCCCTGAGCAAGTCTGGATGCACTGCTCAAATGGATGAACTGGCTCAGGAGCAAAATAAATTGGGGAATTCAGTCATCCCTGATGTAAATGAGGTCACTGCCCATGATCTCATGTCCTCTCTGGCACCATGGAAATGTCACCACACCTGCTCAGAGGGGAGGAGAATTCCCAGTCCTTCCCTGGGCTGGTCATTCCCATAAAAATGACAATTTTTTATTAATTGTTTTATTAATAATTTTATTAATTTATTAATTTTATTAAATTTTAAAATGACAATTTTCGCACTGACAATTTCAGCTAAAAATACCCAAACACCTCATTTCCCCTGGGATCCCTCCTGGCATTCCCAGTGTTTCCCTGGGAATTCCTGCCCTCCCAAAACTTTCTCTGGGTGTCTGTAATTTTAAACCAAGTCTAAAGTCCAGCCTCACCAAACTCGTGTCGTATCCCAGGTCAGGACTGGCCATTCCCTATTCCTGGAGCTGCTGGGGAATCTCCAGGGAGATTCCAAGGATTCTCCTCATTTCAGGAGCATCTGGTGGGTTCTGGAGACCCCAGAGGGTCCCCATGGAAGGGGAGGGGGATGTGCTGAAGCCATTCCATGGCCTTGGAATGGATGATCCCATTCCAGGCAGGATCACTCCAGGCTCACACAACTCCAGGGAACCCCTCACTTAAATTCCCACTTCCTGCAACGAGCCACAGGATGATTTTCCCCTCTTTTTTTTCCCACTGGGGAGTTTTTTCTCCCCCAGTTTCCCCCCCCCAGCCCAGCCTGTCGTGTCCTGCAGGGACACAATTCCAGCCATTCCATGGGAAGTTTGTGCAGCTTTCCTGGTGCTGCTCACAGGAGACATGAGTTCATCCAGGCTCCCTCTAATCACTACCAGACATGGAAAAATCCCCCTCACACACCCGAGGAGAACATAAACATCCATGGGATGTGCACCAGCTTATGGAGACAGGACTATGGGAAACACATGGTTCCATTTTCATAAAAACTTTTACATTTCCAGGGTTGGTTTGTTGGTTTTTTCGGGGTTTTTTTTTCCCTCCCCTGGTTTTTATGGTTTGTTTCTGAGCTGTGAATAGCAGGGCTTGTTTTGGTGGTGGTGGTGTGTTTTATGAGGACAATGCCATGTCCAGAGCTCCAGACATCACAGATTTTGGAGGGGGAGATAAAGCTTCCCTTGGCTCCCTCCCAGATCCCCAGTAATTCCTTCTGGGATTGCTCAGGGTCTGACAGGCAGGAATGGGTCACAATGGGGTGGTCAAGGAGCCCCGTGTGCTCTGAAATATTTTATCTAATCTTCCTCCTTAAACAATTTCAGCCTCTCAGTTGGATTCTTCAAAGTCCTTTGTGTTTCCTTTGTGCTCACCAGGACAAAGGAATCCCTTTCCTGAGGGATTTTGGGATGTGGGGGAGAAGTTTGTCTGCCCAGCTGGGACAGAGGAAGGGGGATGTGAAGGAGAAAGGGACATTTAGCTCATAAATCATGGAATCATGGAATGGGTTGGGTTGGGAGGGACCTTAAAGATGATCCAGTGCCACCCCTGCCATGGGCAGAGACACCTCCCACTATCCCAGGTGGTTCCAACCTGGCCTTGGACACTTCCAGGGATGGAGCAGCCACAGCTTCTCTGGGAAATCCATTCCAGCACCTCATCACTCTCCCAGGGAAGGATTCCTTCCCAATATCCCACCTATCCCTGGCAGTGGGAGGCCATTCCCTGTGTCCTGTGACCTTCAGGGATGGAAGGTTGGTGACATCTCAACCCCACCTTGTCCCCATCCATGTTCATGGAATCAGAGAATCCCAGAATGTTCCAGTTCCACCCCCTGCCTTGGACAGGGACCAGTTCAGAGTGGGATAAGGAACATGCCAGAGTCCAGGACACATTCCTGCTTGGCTCATCCCACCTGGATCAAAGGCTCGGGATGATGAAGCCTCTTCTCCAAAGAAGAGGAGACACCTTGTAGCTGCTGCTTCCAGGTTGCCCAGGCAGCTTTTCCAGGTAATTTTCCATATAGGATGTGAACTCTCCATGACTTAAAAGTATGGATTTGTTTTCAGGGAGGAGGGAACTCAGCACACTGAAATTCCAGCTGGATATTTGGGTGCGAAGTCATGGGATTGGCCTGTTGTTCCTCCTCCCATTCTGCACTTCCCAACCTCCATCATTCCAGCTTTTTTCCCACTTCAAAAGCCCCAAATCCAGCCTGTAGACCTTGGTTTCCAGCAGAGTGTAAACAAGCAGCCCCTCTTCCAGACAGACCCCCTTCCAATTTGTGGAGCCATCCCAGGAATCCTGTCTGGGAGCTGGGGGGAAAAACCCAGAAAAATCACTTTTCTGAAACGCTTCATTAATATTATCACATTTAACACCAAAATGACCAGGAAATCCTGTCATTCCGGGTTGAGCTCAGCCAAGATTGTTGGCTCCATTCCATCAAGGAAGACTTTGGGATGGAGGAACAGCAGCTTTCCAGAGGGAAAAAGGCCACAGAGAGGGTGCAGGGAGCCTCCCACGTGCCTGATTCCAGATTCCTGAGCATCCCTTTCCTGCCATTCCCTGTTTGGCAGCCAGGCTCCCGCCGTGTGCCGGGATTCCAGCTGCTTGGTGAAGTGGATGAACGTGGGCATTGGGCAGGAAGAAAAGGAGGAAAATCCAAGTTCAACCTGCTCCCACTGCTCTGGGAATGCCCGGGCAGGGGATCACGGGTTCCTCCTTCACTGCAAAGGTTGGATCTGCTTTCCAAACCGGTTATTCCTGGGTGGATTGCTCAGGGAAAGGAACCCAAAGGAAATAAACCCGCCCGGTTTTAATCCTTCCCAGTGGGAGGATGAAACCTGGGCTAACACAGAGAGAATATTCCAGGTGCCTGGAATATCCCTGGAGGTTTTTCCTCACTGCCATCCCACTGCAAGACCTTTCTGCCCCACCAGACTCTTTGTCTCGTCCTGGTTTATTCCTGTTCCGGTGGCCTGGGAAGTAGGGAAGGGAATGTGCTGTCCCTGTTTTCCTCATAAAAAGAAATGCCCTGGAATAAACTCCAAATGCTCTGTATCTGGTGTATCTGCTTGGGAAAAGGGAGAGAAATCCCTCAAGGAACACTCCTAAGGCTGCAAGAGCTGGAAAAGGACTCGGATCTCATCCCAGCTCTGATTCCTTTGGGAATTTACTGTCCTGCATTATTTGGGATGTACAGCACTGTGCTCCCTCTTCCCTGTCCCCTCCTGTGTGGGACATTATTGTGTTTATTTGGGGTTTTACTAGAAAACCCCATTTTCTGCCGGCTGCAGATTTCCTGGGATGAGAGAGAAAGGGATAAAAGGAGGAAAACACTCCGGTGAAATGGGGGGCACAAGCCTTAAAAACACCCCCCGGGCTGCTCTGCTCCATCCCGAGGCACCGCAGCTCCCGGGGAAATCAGGCAATTCCAGCCCTCACCAAAACCAGTAGGATCCTGCCCACTTCCTAGAACATTCCTGGAACTGGGGCTTGCAGAGGTGCAGTTCTCCGGAGCCGTCACGTTCCATGTGGATGGAGCGCTGAGCTCAGGGCTCCACTCCGAGCCCAGGACGGATTCCAAGCCCTTGGCTGCTCCTTTGGATGTGGAGTCAGGCGGAGCACTGCGCCCCCGGGAGAGAACACAGCATTCCTGCTGTTTTATCCAGCAGGAGGGACTCGGGACAAGGGATGGAGGGACAGGACACAGGGAATGGCTTCCCACTGCCAGAGGGCGGGGATAGGTGGGATATTGGGAAGGAATTCCTCCCCGGGAGGGTGGGGAGGGGCTGGGATGGAATTCCCAGAGAAGCTGTGGCTGCTCCATCCCTGGAAGTCAAGGTCAGGTTGGAGCAACCTGGGATAGCAGACAGTCCCTGTCCTGTGGAATTGTTTCATCTTTAAGGTCATTCCAACCCAAACCATTCCATGATATCATGGGAATGTGGGAAATATCCCAAAAAATCCCCCAGCCTGGCACTGAGGGATTCTGATGCCAGGAGAGGGAGTGGGGACAACCCCAGTGATCCACCATCCGCTGCTGGAGGGATCCAGGCACCTCCAGAATTCCAGGCTTCCATGTGACAGAACAACCAAAACTCAAGTCGGGGTCAGCAAGTGGCTTGGAAATCTCCCAGGAATCTCTGGTTTTCCAGCAAGCTGGAAATCAAACAAACCTGTCCCATGGAATTCAGTCTATGTTCAGACGAAACTCAGGAGCTGGAATGTGCTGGTTGTGGAGAGGAGGAGCAGCAGTTTTTCCCAGCCCCAGGAATTGTTGGGTTTGTTCTGGGCTGTTCTATTCCAGCTCCCCGTGCTGACAGACTCAGTCATTCCCTAAAGGAAAGGCTGGGATCCAGGAGGTGGTGCTGGGTCATTCCGCACAGACACCCTGGTGCTTCCAGGAGGCCTCAGGCGCTCCAGGGAAATGGGGCAAGTTGGGAGACCAGGAACACTGGGGAAGTCGTGCCCTCTGGAAAGAAATAAGGAAGTCATCCCTATGGAAATAAAGCTGGAAGTGGCTACTGTGGCTGATGCAGGAGCTGCCAGGTCTGGGACATGACTCTTGTGGCTCAGGTGCTGCTTTGCTTCCTCCTTTTCCTTGTCCCAAATCCCTCTCCAGCTCTTCTGGAGCCCCTTTAGGCTCTGGAAGGGGCTCCAAGGTCTCCCTGGAGCTTCTCTTCTCCAGGTGAACATTCCCAGCTCTCCCAACTTCTCCATGGCAGAGGAGCTCCAGCCCTTGGAGCAGCTCCGTGGACACCTCTGGACTCTCTCCATGTGCTCCTGATGTTGGGAATCTCGGACCTGGAAGCAGGTGGGATTTCACCCAAGCAGGGCAGAGGGGCAGAATCCCCTTCTTTTCCTGCTGGATGATCCATCTGCTCTCGGTTTGGGATCACCAATGTTGGAATTCCCCATCACACAAACCAGGGAGCTGCCCACGCCTTGGATCCCTGAATATCCATCAGAGAGTTTCATTGGCATCAATTCTAGTGATTCCCACGGAAGCACAGGAATCATGGAATCCTGAGCTGGGAGGGACCCCCAAGGATCATGGATCCAACTCCTGGCCCTGCCCAGGACACTCCAACAATCCCAGTTGTCCAAACCCTCCTGGAGCTCTGGACAATTCCATGGGGAGCCTGTTCCACTTCCCACTCTCTGGGGGAAGAACCTTTCCCTGAGATCCATCCCAAAGTCCCCTGGCACAGCTCCAGCCATTCCTGCTTCCCAGAGAGCACAGACTGCTGCTGCCCCACATCCAACCTGGAAGCCACCACTTAAATCCCTCATCCCTGACATTCCCACACGTGGTTCTGCTGCTCCTTCCCATCCATCCCCTTCCCTGACCCGGAACACTGCTGGAAATTCCTTCTAATTCATGGGAATGGTGTTTAATTCAGCTCCTGACTGGGCTCCTGCTTCCAAAGTGGGAGCTCCAGCTCATCTTCATCACGTTACACGGGTCACTTCCCCCCTTCCCGGCCTTGGGAACACCCATCCCATCAAAGCCATTCCCAAAGGAATGGAAATGGTGCTCCCAAGAGGCTCAGAGGAGACAAACCTCTGGAATTCTGGCCAAGCTCCTGGTAAACGTTGCACCTTCAGGAAAAGGCTGAGGAGGGAAATTCTTAGATGGTGCCAGAGGTGCTTTTTCCAAAGTATTCCCAGGACCAAAGGAAGGCTGGAAAATGTGTCCAGTGGATAAAACAACTTTGTTTTGTTGTGACCCTTCAATAGGGGATTGGATTCAGCTTCTTTATCCAGCTTTTTATCCAGCTGCTTTCTCCAGCTTCTCTTATAGATGGAGAAATATTCCACAGGTTTCAGGAGGGAGAATTTAGATTTGAGGAACTTCTTTGAGACAAAAAAAGAAATAAAAGTTTTAACAGTCGTGGGAATTCTGAAATGCAACAACCACCCACAGATCCACAGGGATGGAGGGCGTGGGCTCCAATCCCAGGGAAAATAAGGGAATTCTGGGATTAGTGTTGGCACTTGGAATGGGGAATTTGGGGTAAAAATAGGGAATTTTGGGTTAAAATGGGGAATTTAAGGTGAAACAAAATATGGGGAGAAAGGGGATTTGGGGTAAAGATGGGGAATCTGGGGAATTNAAAATGGGGAATTTAAGGTGAAACAAAATATGGGGAGAAAGAGGATTTGGGGTAAAGATGGGGAATCTGGGGAATTTGGGGTAAAGATGAGGATTTTAAGGTAGAACTGGTAAAAACTGGGGGGAAATGGGGAATTTGGGGTCAAAATGGGGAAATATGGGGTAAAAATTGGGAATTTAAGGTAAAACTGGTAATAAAGGGGGGAAATGGGGAATTTGGGGTAAAAATGTGGAAGTTAATGTAAAAGTGGGGAATGTGGGGTAAAGATGAGGATTTTAAGGCAGAACCAGTAAAAACTGGGGGGAAATGGGGAATTTGGGGTCAAAATGGGGAAATATGGGGTGAATGGGGAAAATGGGGAAGTTTGGGGTAGAATTTCAGGCTGCCTCCTGCTGCAAGGAGAACATCTGCTTCCTGTGCTGGGGGGAGATCTCTGATCTAATCACTTTGGGAGGATTAGGGGGATAATGGAAGACATTTGCAAATTCCAAGTTCCCTAAAACTTTGCTTTTTAGCTTCAGGAAGCCTGGAAGGAAAGGGTTGAGTGTGTGCTGGATGCAATAAAATCAGGCTGAATAAAGAGCACAGAAAACAGGGATAATTTACATCTCTCTTATCAGCTGGAAAACACTGCAAAATCCAGCTTTTTTTCCTGACACCACCATTTGCTTTGATCCAGAGTTTCTGCCCAAGGAAAAGGGAGCTTGGATGTCATTCCATGTCTCAGGAATCCTCACAGCTCAGGAGAAACAAAGGTTGGAGAGTTGCCCCAGATTTGGGCAAAGCATCATTCCCTAAACACGACTTCCAACAGGGAATATCCAGCTTTAATTTGGACATGGTGAGTCCACACTGTTGTCAATTATTTCTCCCTGAGCTCCTTTCCAGAGGAGGGGAAGTGGCTCCTAAAGGGGTCTTAGCTCTGCTCAGCCTCTGCTGGAATATCCTGCTTTCTTCCCAGCTGTTTTCCATGTTTTCCAGCCTTTCACCAAGTCACTGAGCTAATTCTGCACTAGAAGGAAAAGCCTGGATGCAAACCTTGGTCCAGAGCAGGGCAGGGAGGGATGTGGTGTCATTCCTGCTGCTCCTGGATTTCCTGGAGCTGTCCATGTATCCCAAGTCCTCCCTGAACATCCAAACCCCATTCAAGGATCCATAATTTAACCTGGTGAGGGTTGGGGAGTTCTCCAGGCTGGATAAACCCCCAAAATGAACCAAACCCCACAACATTCACCCCCACGGAGCTTTGGGCAATGTCACCTCATGTTTCCACGTGCTGGGTTTGATCCTGAAGGGAAAACACTCTCCTAAAGCCACACAGCCCCTCTCCTCCTTTTGGGATTGAACCAAAAATTCCCCTCCCCCTGCATTTCCCCCCGACACACCTTTCCTTCCACTGGAACATAACCCCAAATAAGATGTTGGCCTGACATGAAAGTCAAATGTATAAATATTTTTAAAAAGAGAAGAATTCCTGCCTCTCCAACAGTTTGCTCCAACTAATAGGTTTCAGATGTCTCACATACTTCATTCATTCAGCCCCATTCAGTCTCCTAGGAGCCCCTGCTGTATTTATTAAACACAGCAATTGTGGAATGTACAGCACTTACAGAATAAAACACACCGTTTTTTCTTCTTTTTTTCTTTTTTCTTTTCCAAAAAAGCATAATTAGAAAGCTTGGTGAGTGACCTAAAACTGTCATCCTGCTTTCAATCCCAGTGCCCAATTCCAGCATCCTGCAGCTGTGCCAGGGTTTAACCCTTTCTAGGTGGGGTGACCCCACCCCAATCCCAATTTTGGGGGGGATTTTATCCTCAGCAGGATGATTTTGCTGCTTTGCTGGAGCACCTCCTGCTCTCTGTGTTATTCTTTTGGCCACTTGGCTCCCAAATCCAACTTGGCTCTTCCCGCTGCTCACGGCGCGAGTGGAGCCCTGGAATCCTGCAGGATGCCAGTGCTAATTTCAGCAGCAAAGATCTTTCCTAGAGGGATTCAAATGGAAGCAGACAGAGTAGAAGAGCCATTTTTCACGACAGTGCTGGCAGGGAATGCTGAGAGGGATGTCTGGGCTGGAGAGGCAGGAGCTGGAGTTTGTTCCAGCAGTAGGGAAGGGTCAGAAGGGTTTGCTGGAGGCTGAGGGGGGGAGAGGGGGCTGTGGAGAGAGGGGCATGGGGAGAGCAGCTCTGGAAGGGTAGGGGAGGCCCTGGGGATGGGATGGGATGGGATGGGATGGGATGGGATGGGATGGGATGGTGGGAATGGGATGGAGCGGTAGAGAAACAGCCTCTGCTTGAGGCCACAACCAGTTCATGTTGGTGTCGGGGTCTGGAGGGCACCAACAGGAGGGCACAGCCTCCAGCCAGCCTGGGGGGCCAGGAGATCCATCCCAGCCTTCCCTGTGCCTGGAGATCCATCCCAGCCTTCCCTGTGCCAGGAGATCCATCCCAGCCTTCCCTGTGCCTGGAGATCCATCCCAACCTTCCCTGGGCCAGGAGATCCATCCCAGCCTTCCCTGTGCCTGGAGCTCCATCCCAGCCTTCCCTGTGCCTGGAGCTCCATCCCAGCCTTCCCTGTGCCTGGAGTTTCATCCCAGCCTTCCCTATGCCTGGAGTTCCATCCCAACCTTCCCTGGGCCTGGAGTTCCATCCCAGCCTTCTCTGTGCCAGGAGGCAGAGTTAGATGGGATATTGGGAAGGAATTCCTCCCTGGGATGGTGGGGAGGCCCTG
>WEIV01019328.1:39169-50930 GCA_013390005.1 Calyptomena viridis | reverse complement strand
TTCCATCAGCTGAGACTGGGATAACTCGTGTATCCTGCTTTTCCATCACCTGAGACTGGGATAACTCATGTATCCTGCTTTTCCATCAGCTAAGACTGGGATAACTCGTGTATCCTGCTTTTCCATCACCTGAGACTGGGATAACTCGTGTATCCTGCTTTTCCATCAGCTGAGACTGGGATAACTCGTGTATCCTGCTCTTCCATCAGCTGAGACTGGGATAACTCATGTATCCTGCTCTTCCATCAGCTGGGACTGGGATAACTCGTGTATCCTGCTTTTCTATCAGCTGAGACTGGGATAACTCGTGTATCCTGCTCTTCCATCAGCTGAGACTGGGATAACTCGTGTATCCTGCTCTTCCATCAGCATCCTTATCCCCATTATTTCCAAGTAATTCCCAGGTGTGACCTGAGCCAAAGTCACACCTTTACATCCAACTCACCAAAGCTTTAGGAAACCCCAGACTTATGGATCTGAGAGTCCAGTTTCCAGGATTATGGACAAGAATCCCTGGAGCAACCCAAACTTCCAGCCTCTCCTTTCAAAGTTGCTCCATCTCAAAGCATTCCCTGATATTCCATTTATGTGCTCATGGCAAAAATACAGATTTTCAGGAGAGTTGCCCAATCCATGAACTCAACCCACTGCCCCAGTCAGAGACCATGTATTGGAAAAACCCCTAAGGAAGATTCCTGCCCATTCCTGAAACTTGGTGCCTCTGGGACAACAATACTCCCATTCCATCATGGCTTTTTCCAGCCTTTTTTTGTGAGGTTGGCTGAGCATCTGCTGGTGATTAAGGGTTTTGTCATTTGGAAAGAGCTGACAATTACCTCCAATTATTCAAACTGGGTCAGGTTCCTCAGCACAAGTTTATGTGATGACTGTTGGCTGGAATTTCGGATTTCAAACCCCACTGGAGAGCAGAATCCACCTCTCTCACATTCAGGAAAGAATTCCACCTGTAAAGAACAGCTCCTGATCCCACAGACCTGACCTGTGTGTGTCCCTGACCTCCTGTTCTTCCAGGACAACATCCCAGGAACTGCAGAACAGGCAGGAGAAGGGAGTGAAGGGAATTTCCGGGATGCTGAAGGAATTTCCAGCACAGTTTTCTCATCTAGAATTCCATGCCCAAATTCCCAATTTGCTTGGAAATGTCCTGTGGGGCCTCAAGTGCCAGGTGAGAGGGTGGAGACTGCGGCTTAAATTCCAGGTGGGAAAAGGATGCCTCGTTCCTTTTCCTCAGGAACTCCTGGGATCTGTTGTCCTGGACAGGCTCTGATTTCCCACAGAGGTGGCAGTGACCCAGAGCTGTGAAGATTCCTGTCATTCCAAACTATTCCATGGTTCACCAGCCCCACAGGAGCCTTGTCAAGCTGTGGGGCTGCTCCCCTTCTCCAGGGAAAGGGTTTTTCCAAGTATTCCCTCAAAAATCCCTGAGCTTTAGGTGCTCCCAGAGCTCATTTAGGGCTCAACATGACCAAAAATCTCCCTCAGGAAATTCCTGCACAGTGGGAAACGCTGGAAGGTGGAAAGAGGCAAAAACCTGAAGCCATTTGGGGCCTGTGCCACGTTCTGTCCTTGTCTCCCTGGCATTGTCCAAGGAAAATGAGGGATGAGCAGGTGATGTGAGGAAAACCAGCTGTCAGGGTTGTGATGCTGAATATCAGCCTAAGTTTTCCCTCCCTCTTCCCTCCAGGCAGGGACAAAGTTCTTCCCAGTAGATCACAGTCTGATCTGGGATTATTCCCTCCTGTGGCAGCCCCAGGGGAGTACACAAGGAATTCCTCCTATCCTTAATTCCCTCCAAAGCCAAGCCAACATGTATCCCATTCCCAGTTTTCAGGCAGGTTTTGGGCAGAGATGCCTCCAGAGAAGATCCCTTTGAAGACAAAAACACGTCCCACAAACCCCAACATGGAGCACAACCCATTTAATGGGATAAAGTGGTACAGACACCACTGGAAAAGGGTCAGGAGATTCCAATCCCTTCTCCCTAATTCCATGTGATTGCTTTTTGGCAAAGCCTCAAGCTGCCAGAGCAGTGAGGTTTTACAAACACTCACACAGGCATTAGATCATTGTTTGAATGAGTTATTGGCAGCCCAAAGCTGGAGTAAAAACTGAGTTTAAGGACCGTGTTGACCAGGGTGAAGCTCTGCTTTCATGTCTCCTGGTATTCCCTGGATACCTGAGATGGAAAAGGCAGGTTGGAAGTTCCAGGTGGTGCTCAGGGAGGTTCCATCAGATGGGTGGTTTGGCCATAAATGACTTAAATCTTCCCCATAATTCATAAATATATCAGTGCTGGTGTTATGGGGCTTCCTGGGAATATCATGGAAAGGAAATGTCCTTGTTGGGAAAACAGATGTAGAGAATCAGAGAATTATGGAATGGTTTGGGTTGGAAGGACCTTAAAGCTCATCCAGTTCCATGGGCAGGGACACCTCCCACTATCCCAGGTTGCTCCAACCTGGCCTTGGACACTTCCAGGGATGGAGCAGCCACAGCTTCTCTGGGAAAACCATTCCAGCCCCTCCCCACCCTCCCAGGGAGGAATTCCTTCCCAATATCCCATCTAACCCTGCCCTGTGTGAAGCCATTCCCTGTGTCCTGTCCCCCCATCCCTTGTCCCAAGCCCCTCTCCAATATATATTCCTCCTTTTCCACATCCTTGTCCCACATTTCCACGGGTATTTTAACAGAGTCTTTTTCCTTTGCTCCAGTGAATTCATCCCTGTCTCTGCTGGCACAGTTTGGCATCCAGGGCTCATCCCTCTCTCTGCTGGCACAGTTTGGCATCCAGGGTTCATCCCTGTCTCTGCTGGCACAGTTTGGCATCCAGGGCTCATCCCTGTCTCTGCTGGCACAGTTTGGCATCCAGGGTTCATCCCTGTCTCTCCTGGCACATTTTGGCATCCAGGGCTCATCCCTGTCTCTGCTGGCACAGTTTGGCATCCAGGGATGAGCCCTGGAGAGCTCTGCCATCCTCTCCCAAAACCTTTGGCGGTGGCTCAACCCCACGGCAACGGAAAAATGGGAATTCACATGGAATCCTGCTGCCATCCAGGAGTCCCTGCACACCCAGGGCCACTGAATCCCTGCTGGGGAGGTGAGTCTGTTCTCCACCACACTCAGGTGATGCCAAGAACCTCTGGATAAAAATATTCCAAGCTCTGGCAGCCGAGCAGCCTGGAGCTCTTCCCAGAGTGATTCCACCCTCAAGGACACCCCTGCCTTCCATGTGCTCCCTAAATTAGTTCTCCTGAGACCCACGTTGGCTTTTAAGAGGGAAGGGAGCTCGTTAGGGACCAACATTATCCATTAAATGGGAATCAGCAGCTTTTATTGGACTTGGAGGTGCTGTGAAAGGAAAAGAGGGAGGGGGTCACTGAGAGGGGGTCACTCATTCCAGGGCTCTGGAATTGTTGATGCTGAGGGAGAAGGAGCCCCAGACTAAACACAGGAGTCTGGAGAAGGTGCAAAAAGGTTGTAAAGGGCAGCTCCCCAAAAAGCCTCTTATCCCAAAGCCAAACCCCCAGGCTGGAAAAGCTTCCAAGATCCAGCAGGATCTCAGCAGGAAAATGAGGGTGTGCAGCTCCTTTCTTCCCAAATCATGGCTTTGGTTACACACCCTGGAGCTGCTGGCACAGAAAACTCAGGGAAAACATATTTTAGGAGCAAAAAAAGCTCCTGTTCCAGTGATTCCTTTCCTTGGAGATCCGCGATCCCAGTTGGAAAAGGGGATTTGAGGTTTGATCCGTGTTGTCTAGTTTTGTGTGTTCCCATTCCAGCAATGGGGATATAAAGAAGAAATTAATAAAGAAGAAATTAACACAGGAGAAATTAGTAAAGCAAAGAAAAAATTAATACAGGTATTAATAGGGAGGAAAATTAATTAAAAAAGAAATTAATAAGGAGCAAAATAAATTAATAAAGAAATGAATCAAAAGTCTTTTTGTTATAAACTGCACAGAATGTGAACAGAAATGACACAGAAACATCTGTGACATTTGAGAGTTGCCAGGTACAAAAAAATCCTGCCCTGCCAAGGACATTTTTTAATTAGAACCCCAAAATCCAAGATTTTTATTAAGAAGAGGAAACAAACACAAACTACACACGATGCTCAGAGGACAGGAACCATCCTGTAAAAGCCCTCAGGAATTTGCCATCATGTTTCAGAAAGAATGTGGAATTTCTGCTGTTTAAACTGATTTTTCCAATGCAAACCTCGTGTTGCAGCAGCAGCTTCAGTGAGATCTGAACCAACAAAAAGCTTAAAAACCTTTTTGAATATTAACTAGTCCCACTCTGGCACCTCTGTGAGGTTTTAATCATTATTGTCATCCTAAAATATGGGAATTTGATGTCCTTCCTAAGGTCAGACACAGATTTCAAGGAGACAGAGCCAGGAATAAAAATAATTGGTGCTGGCTTTAAGTATTAAACTCTGTCTCCCTCAAAGAAGGAATAGAATTTATTGGGTTTTTCTTGCTCACACAGCAAAATCCACACTAGAAAATCAGGCGGGGGAATTTGTGCCCACATTGATTTTTGCCACGGGAAGACCTTGGAAAGCTGCATTCCCAAGCCTCCAACTGCTCCAAACTGCCCAGGCTCCCCTTCCCAGCCATCCCAGAGGCTGTTTGGGTTATGGGATCACCCCAGGTGATCCCAGCTGGTTTGGAATCCCGGTGGATGGAGGGATGGACACACAAGGCCCGATTGTCAGCGTGAGGCCGGAGGGAGCCACCACTTTCCCAGGGATTTTCCCTTTGCTGTGTGGCTGGAATGTCACACAGCTGTAAGTCAGGCACACAAGGAGCTGGAAGCCTGGAGGGATCATTGCCCCCATCACACATGTGCTGTGGAAAGAAGCTCTCCCGTGGATTGACATCCCATTAATTCCTGCTGGTGGGAGCCCCTTCCTGGGGCTGGAATTCCTTTGCAGCTCCAAGTGCCGGGTGTTTGTCCCGTGGAGAACTCCGGTCTCATCCCTGACCCGGTGACTCGTGTTTATTTTCCCATTTTATAAGAACCAGGCTCTTCCCTGCGCTCATTCCTGCTGGGAATGCTGGCGTGGTGCGAGGCTGAGGCCGCGCTGCTCAATCTCAGAGACTCCAGCCGGAAAACTGGGATGTTTTCCAACACTCCCGTCTGCCTTCCTGGGAAAAATCTCTGCTCCACACGCTCCCAATTGTGCCATCAGCTGGAGCAAGATGGAACTTCACGGGATGAGATGAACCAGCCCTTTTCCAAAATGCTTTTTGAGGACAGAAGGAGCTTCCAGGGCTCGGGAAAAGCGCAGGGAAGGTCCTGGAGCTCTCCAAAGGGTGGGAGGACACTGCCAGGTCCCTCAAAAATGTTGGAATGACCTTAAATCCCATCCAGTGCCACCCCCTGCCATGGGCAGGGACACCTCCCACTATCCCAGGGTGCTCCAACCTTTCCTTGGACACTTCCAGGGATGGGGCAGCCACAGCTTCTCTGGGAATTCCATCCCAGC
Source organism: Calyptomena viridis (assembly GCA_013390005.1). Classification (NCBI taxonomy): domain Eukaryota; kingdom Metazoa; phylum Chordata; class Aves; order Passeriformes; family Eurylaimidae; genus Calyptomena; species Calyptomena viridis. The sequence goes on along the minus strand of WEIV01019328.1, from coordinate 45,415 downwards.
ACCTCATCACCTTCCCAGGGAAAAATTGCTTCCCAATATCCTGTGTAACCCTCTGGCAGTGGGAAGCCATTCCAACTTGTCTTGTTATCCTGGATAACACAGGGGACAAATCTGCTCCAGGAGAGTAAAAAAACAAACCAGGAGGATTTCTGAGGGAATATAAAAGGGATCCAGGGAAATCAAAGGTGGCAAATTCCTGAGGGCTTTTACACAATGGTTCCTGTCCTCCAAGCATTTAGTTTGTGTTTGTTTCCTCTTCTTAATCAAAAATCTTGGATTTTGGGGTTCTAATTAAAAAATGTCCTTGGCAGGGCAGGATTTTTTGGTACCTGGCAGCTCTCAAACATCACAGATGTTCATGTGTCATTTCTGTTCACATTCCGTGTCTGCAGTTTTCTCTGTAACCAAAAGATGTAATTTCTTTATTAATTTCTTCTTTACATCCCCATTGCTGGGATGTGAACATGGAACATACAGAACCACACAACAAACCCTCTCACTCCTCAGTGACAGGAGCAAGGAGGTTCTGAGGGACAAAAGGAGTTCAAGGAGAAAAGAATGACGGTCTCAGGAAGGGATGTGAGGGAAGGCAGCACTGGGAATGTGATGTCAGGGATAGACGGGATATTAGGACAGAATTCCTCCCTGGGAGGGCGGTGAGGGGCTGGGATGGATTTCCCAGAGAAGCTGTGGCTGCTCCATCCCTGGAAGTGTCCCAGGCCAGTTTGGAGCAACTTGGGCTATTGGGAGGTGTCCCTGCCCGTGGCAGGGGGTGGAATGGGGCGATGTCTGCGCTCCATTCCCACAGAACGCTCTCAGTGTCCCGGTCTGTCCCTCACGGCCCCGCCATCGCCTCCGCCNGGCGGGAAGGCGGCGCTGCGGGGGCGGCACACCGGAGTCTGTAACGGCCCCAGCGGCTCCGGTCTGGGTCGGTAACGGCCCCGCGGCTCCGGTGTGGGGTCTGTAACGCCCCCGCCGCCCCTCCTCGGCCTGGGGATCCCTCCACAGCGACCACCCTTCACCCAGACCATGCCCGACATGGCCGCCCACCCCACCACCCAGGGAATAGCCCCGCCCCTCCCCGCCGCTCATTGGTGGGATGGGCCGCTCGCGGGTGAATTCTCGTCTGCTATTGGTTGTCTGCGCTGTCCGTCAGCGAGCTGAGAGCCCGCCCGCCTCGAGGGGCGGTGCCGCCGTGAGGGAGGGATGTGAGGGCTGGGAGGTTCGAGGCTGTGTCCGCCCCTCGGCTGTAGATGTTCCCCCTCAGGGGCAGTCGGGGGACCGGCCAGGAGCAAAATAGGGCCTGTCCGAGGGCAGGAAAGGGATTCCTGAGGGGTAGCAAAGGACTGGCCCTGGTAGTAAAAAAAGGACCATTCCTGGCGACAATGAAGGGACTGTCCTCGCTGGTAGGAAAAGGACAGTCCTGGGGCAGAAAAGGGACTGTCCTGGGGCAGAAAAGGGACTGTCCTGGAGCAGTGAAGGGACTGTCCCCAGTAGGAGGAAAAGGACCACCCAGGGGCAGCCAAGGGACCATTCTGGAGCAGAAAAGGGACTGTCCTGCGGCAAAAAAGGACTGTCCAGGGGCAGAAAATGGACTGTCCCCGGTAGGGGAAAAAGAACCGTCCAGGGGCAGCCAAGGGACTCTGCTGGGACAGGAAAGGACCATCCCCAGGGGCAGAAAAAGGACCAACCCCAGGAACATCAAAGGACCGCCCCCAGGGGCAGCTCAGCCATCACAAACACCCCAAAATCAGGATGAGGACAGAGCCTCCAGCCGGTTTATTGCCCGTTTCGGTGGGACAGGGGGACACTGGCCCTGCCCTGCCTGTCACGGCTCCACCCAGGGCGTCCCCGAGGCCACCAGGCTCCAGGCACTGGACTCCCCGAAATCCGCCAGGTCCTTGGCAGACACCTGGATGTGGTGGAGGGTCCCTGGCTCCACGTCGGTCAGGGTGTGGGATGTCAGCTCGTAGGGGCCGATCTGGGGACAGCAGGGTTAGTTAGGGACACGCTGGGTGTGGGGACAGCCTGAGCTGTGCCTCAGTTTAGCCCGTGTGGGAGCGGGGGGGTGGCGGTACCGTGGTGGGGACAGAATCCTCGTCCCGGGCATAGCGGATGTGATACTTCAGTGGGAAGTACTGCGGGAAGGGCCAGGACCCCGGAGGGCTCCACTCCAGCTGCAGCTTCTTGGTCTCTCCAGGGATGGGGGAGACCCGCAGGTCCTCGGGGGGATCCGGCTTTACTGCAGGAGAGAATGGAATGAGAGAATCCCGGAGTGGTTTGGGTTGGAAGGGACCTTAAAGCTCATTCAATTCCACCCCCTGCCACGGGCAGGGACACCTTCCACTATCCCAGGTTGTTCCAGCCTGGCCTTAGACACTCCCAGGGATGGGGCAGCCACAGCTTCTCTGGGCAACCTGTGCCAGGGCCTCCCCACCCTCCCAGTCAACAATTTTGTCCCAATATTCCATTTAAATCTCTCCTTGTTTAGATTAAAACTATTCCACTTGTCCTCCCACTCTCTGCCCATGTAAAAAGTCACTTTCCTCCTTTTTTAAGTGAAGGGGGGAGGTGGTGCCTGGGGGATCTGGGGACACCTGGGGGATCCAGGGACACAATGTCCCCTCTCCCCATGGGCTGAGCTGTGCAGTCCAGGCTGCAGAGACCACCTGAGACCCAGCAAATCATTGCACTGATGATCCCACATCCCAAGGAGGGGCGAAACCAGAGGGGAAAGACCCACAGGACACGGAATGAGGTACAAGGGGTCTGAGGGGGGGGGTCTCCCAGCGTCCCCCCATCCCAGCAGCACTCACTGATGTTCTCCAGGTGGAAGGGCAGGATTCCAGAGGCAGCACCCAGGGGGTTCACGGCCGTCACATTCACCACGTAGGAGGTGAGGGAAAACACCTCCACATTCCCAAAGGAGCAGCTCCGCGGCCCCGTGCGCTCACACTCGCCCACCTCTGTGCCATGCCTGGGGGCACAGGGGCAGTGGGGGTGTGACAGCACCCAGGGGGGCTCAGCCAGGGTTTGGGGACCCCCCCACTGACCTGTAAGTGACCACGAAGTTGGTGTCCAGCAGTGGGTCGGGGGCCAGAGCCCAGGAACAGTTCACAGCCTGCGGGTACCTCACGGCCCAGCACTCCATGGCAGGTGGAGGGGGGGGATCTGGGGCAGGGCACAGGGGTCACCCCGCTGCCAGTGACCCCAGGGGGACCCCTGGCTACAGCTGTGGGGCTGGGGTGGGTCACTCACAGCCCAGGCGCAGGCAGATGGTGGCCCAGGTCTCACCGGTGCCGGGGTGGTGGCAGCTGTAGTGTCCCTCGTGGGCCAGGCTGGCGTTGGGCAGGGCCAGCCCCGGGGCTGGGAATGTGCCCAGCACGGTGCCCCCCCAGCGCCACTCAGCCGGACCCCCCGGGCACTGCAGCAGCACCTCGGTGCCCAGGGTACCGTGCTGGGGGGCACAGGGGGCTGGGGAGCCTGGAGAGGGTCAGGGGGACATGCCATGGCTGGGTCAGGATGGGTTTGTGCCTCCCTGGGCACCCCAGTGCCATTCCCAGTGCCTCCGCCTCTGCCCTTTGTCCCCCCATGTCCCCAGACTCCCAGTGTCCCTATTCCTCCATCACCAGTCCCTCCACACCCCTGTTCTCAGGCCCCCATGTCCCCTGTCCCTCCAGTGTCCCCACACCTCTATCCTTAGATTCCCTCTGTCCTTGGTCCCCTCAGAGTCCCAAATCCCCTCGGTGTCCCTGTACCTCCATCCCTGTTCCCTCCACCTCCAACTCCAGTGCTCCCAGTCTGCCCAGTCCTGCTGGATCCAGGCTCTCCAGGTCCCCCCAGCCTCCATCCCAGTCCCCCATACCTCTGTCCCCGTTGTCCCCAGTGCTTCCTGCCGTGCCATTGTAAGGGACAGTGCAGGCAGGTGCCACAAAAGCCACCACCCAAAGCCACTTCATGTCAGGACACTCAGCAGAGCTGCCCAGTGACCTGTGGGGACAGGCAGGACAGTCAGACCCCAGGGCAGGGGACAGCAGGGACACCACAGCCACAAGTCCCCAGGGGTCTGGGGACATCTCCTTGAAGCTGGGGGGGTTCAAACCCCTCTCTGGGCCACCCCCCAGTGCTGAGCCTCAGTTTCCCCTCTGGCTTTGCCACACACACGGATGGATTCTGGCTGTGGTGACCAAATCCTGCTGCCAGGAAAGAGAGGACATGAAAATTCCCATTGTTCCAAGTTTTCCCACAGGGACCTGCAGCCACCCCTAATCCTGTGCCAGGAATTAGGGGTTTGGATCACTCCAGCCCTGGATCTGGACCCTCAGATGGCCCCTCACAGAGACCCCTAAAGCCCAGCCTGGGGGCCCAGCTGAGCTCTCTGCTGTCCCCAAGCCCAGCACCACAGGGACAGATCCTGCCCTTGTCACCTCCCGCCATGTCCCTGGGCTGGCTCAGTCCCAGCAAGGATGTGCCTCACTTTCCCTGGATTTGGGGCTCCCTGCAGTGCCCTGAACCAGGCTCTGTGGGGTCACCCCAGACCCCCAACACCCCCCTCTGTCCCCTGCCCCGTGGGGAGCCCAGTCCCCCAAAATTCTCACCTCAGCAGGGCCAGGCATCTGGGACAGGAGTGTCCCCACCGGAGCTGGAAGCCACGGCCCCGGCCCGGCCTCATCCCACTTCCTCGGGCAGGAAACGCCATCTCCCGTGGGGACCAACCCGCTTCCCAGTGTTGTTCCACTGGGATCCCCACGCACGGGGCCCCAGGCTCATGGGAACCTTCCCACACCCTCCCTTCACGGTCACCCTCTGGGCACAGCAGGGCCGGGGGTGGTGGCACTGCTGTCCCCCAGCTCCCCACAGCGCCCCGTGCCCACCCTGGTGCCCCCGGAGAGGAGCCATCGAGTGGGTGTGACTATAAATACTTTNGGAGGTGGGTGCCAGTGACAGGGCGCTGCCCAGACAGGGCACAGAGGGTGCTGTGACAGTGCTGTCCCCACACCGTGTCACTGGCAGTGCCACCAACCCCCATGGCACTGCCCTGCTGGCAGAGGCTCATCTGCTCTGCTCCTGCAGCCGCTGCATCCTCAGGATCTGGCACAGGAGCCTCTGCACGTCCTCGTCCATGTGGCCCTGGGGTGGAGGGGACATTGGTGGGGACATCGGGAGGGGGATGTCAGGGAGCTCTCTGTGCACATCCCAGTGCCCCCCAGTCCCCCTCTCTCTGTCCCCAGATCACCCAGCCTCCATCCCAGCCCCACGTTTGCCTCCTGTGGGCACCCACACGTGGCTGGCAGGTGGCCCAAGCCCCCACACGGGTGTCCCCTGCTGTCCCCCCAGCCCTGTCCCCTCTCACCTGCACTGCATAGAGCAGGTGGCTGCGGTACAGTGTCACCACCTTGCTGTGCCTCACCTCTGTCTCCTGCAGCACAGGGAGTGGGTTTGGCCGTGGGGCTCGTGGGAGCCCAGAGCCCACCAGGAGACGGCCACCAAACCCCCCAGCACCCACCTCCAGCTTCTCCTCCAGCTCACGGATCCTGGCCTGGAGCGTGGCCGTGTTGGGGGGGGAGTTTGGTGACCCCCCTGACTCAGGGAGGGCGTTCAGGGCCTCCTTCAGCCTGAAAACCTCCTTGGAGAGCTCAGTGATCTGCAGAGAGCACAGAGGTCATGGGGACCCCCCACCCCAACCCCGCTGGGATGCCCTGGGTGGGCCCCGTGTCCAGGCAGGGGAAGGGAAACAGGGAAGAGCCATGGAAGCAGCAGGTCCACGCAGAGGGATGTGCAAGGGAATGTGTGTGTGTGCATTTACAGGTGCAAGTGTGCCCCTGTGTGCACATATATTCATATATACATATGGACATGTGTGCACATGTATACATATGTATACATACAGACATGTGTGCACATATATACACATATATACATATGGACGTGTGCACATGTATACACGTATATACATATGGACATGTGTGCATATATATACATGTGATGGGCATTAGGGTGAATTTGGGTAAAAGAAATTGGATATTAAGAGGAAATTATTCCCTAGGAGGGTGGGGAGGGGCTGGGATGGATTTCCCAGAGAAGCTGTGGCTGCTCCATCCCTGGAAGTGTCCAAGGCCAGGTTGGAGCAACCTGGGATAGTGGGAGGTGTCCCTGCCCATGGCATAATGGGATGATCCTTAAGTTCCCTTCTGACCCAAACCATTCCATGATATATTGGAAATACAAATCTTGGCCTGACACAAA
>WEIV01019328.1:18502-29869 GCA_013390005.1 Calyptomena viridis | reverse complement strand
CATGTCCCTCCCTGAGCCTCAGCAGTTCTCGGGAAGCTTAAACCAGTCTTTGGGATGAGGGAACAAGGACACAGCGGGGCCCATCCTTGTCCCTGTCCCCAGGAGACAGGGCTGAAGAAGCACCTCAGACATTAAATCCTGTGCCCACACCAGCGATCCGGGTGGGCTCCCACCCCATGTCCCCACCTCTGTGGGTCCCGTGTCCCCACCTCCGTGTCCCTGCTGTCCCCAGAGCCGGTGGCACTGCTGGTGACAGGGCTGAGCACACGTGGGGTGGCCCCTGGTCACTCCTGCCCTCCTGGAGCCCAGCCTGGATCAGCTGCCTGGGGGAGCAACAACCACCCTGCTGGTGGTGGGTGTTCCAGGCCTTCTCCCTGCATGGACAGGGTTTGGAAAACGTGCCTTCACTCCCATTAAACGGTTCTGTTGTTAAGGAATGTGGAATCTTTTGTGGATAAGGTTACTGGGGGGTTCTGCTGTGGGATCAGAGAATCCCAGAGTGGTTTGGGTTGGAAGGGACTTGCAGGATTGGGCAGGGACACCTCCCACTATCCCAGGTTGCTCCATCCTGGCCTTGGACACTTCCAGGGATGGAGCAGCCACAGCTTCCCTGGGAAATCCATCCCAGCCCCTCCCCACCCTCCCAGGGAAGGATTTCTTTCTTTCTCCCTACATGTAGCCCATGGAGAACCAGCCCCATCTCTCCATCCCGTGGTGCTTTGTGTCTTTGCCCAGATTTTTGACCCCCCGGAGGAGCTGGAGCGGAAGGTGCGGGAGCTGGCGGAGCTGATCCGGAGCTCCTCCAACGTGGTGTTCCACACGGGGGCAGGAATCAGCACGGCCTCAGGCATCCCTGACTTCAGGTAAGTCCATCTTGGAAAGCTCTGGTTTGTCCCAGCCAGGCCTATTCCATCCCTCCTGTCATTCCTGGATCCGGCTGTCAACACCCTTTTCCCTCTGACCTCCAGCTGTTCCCACAAAAGCCCCACCAAAATCCTGGTGATCCCTGCCCTGCATTTCACAGCTCATCCCACATGGATGGTGCTGCTCTTGGAGCCTGAGCTCTCCTTTCTCCCTCTTTCCCAGGGGCCCCAATGGTGTCTGGACTATGGAAGAGAAAGGGCTCTCCCCAAAATTCGACACCACCTTTGAGAATGCCAGACCCTCCAAGACCCACATGGCACTGCTGGGGCTGCAGAGGGTTGGAATCCTGAAATTCCTGGTCAGCCAGAACGTGGACGGCCTTCACGTGCGTTCAGGATTCCCACGGTACTGCCTTCCCAGCCCCGTGTGAGGGATGTCATTCCCAAGGAATCTGTCTGCCCTGCCTGACACTGGGAGTGGAAACTGGACAGGGATAAACCCTCTAATCCGGAGGGTGATGGAATGGAGTCAGCCGTGGTTGTTGCTCCCGAGTTCACGAGGAAAACATGGAATTGTAGAATCCCAGAATGGTTTGGGTTGGAAAGGACTTTAAAGCTCATCCAGTGCCACCCCTGCCATGGGCAGGGACACCTCCCACTATCCCAGGTTGCTCCAACCTTTCCTTGGCCCCTTCCAGGGATGGAGCAGCCACAGCTTCTCTGGGAAATCCATCCCAGCCCCTCCGGAGCTCCGGGAGTGCCGGATCTTGAGCTCCCTCAATTTGCTTAAATTAAATCCCTTGAGAGCCAATAAAATCAGTGCTGGGCCCAAAGGAGCCTTTTCAAAAACATTTGGCCTCTCAATAAATTCAGAATCTCCAAGAGCAGCAGGACAGGGAGAGGATTCCCGTGGTTGGAACTGCTCGGACTTACCGGCCGTCTCCGATTCCAAGGTTGGATCCCACTCAGGATTCCCAGGGATTCAGAGGGAGAGGGAGGCAGAGCTCCAGTCCCTGCCACTGGAGTGGCAGTTCCCAGGATGTCCTCAGAGGAACCTGCCTCTCCACAGCCCTCGTGACAGCCAGAGCTTTGTCCTTCCCGTTATAAAACCCATTCCCAGCACTTAAGAGCAGCCAGTGATTGTCCTGGGAGGGAAAGTGCTCGGAGCTGCCTGGAAAAGGGAGGGGGAGCAGCAGAAAATAAAATGAAGGGAGTCATTGAGGCTTGAAAGATGCTGAGTGTCTGGAGCTGATGTTCATAACTCTGGTGGTTTTATGCTGAAGAGGTTTCCCAGAGAAGCTGTGGATGCCTCATCCCTGGAAATAGGGATGGGAGAAGGGAAATGGGCCTTGGCCAATGCTCTCAGGGACAGGGTGGGATTGTTGGGGTGTCCTGTGCCAGGAGTTGGGCTGGATGATCCTTGTGGATCCCTTCCAACTCGGGGTGTTCTGTGATCCCTGGGAACATTCAAGGACAGGGAGCACCCTGGGATAGTGGGAGGTGTCCCTGCCCATGGCAGGGGTCGCACTGGATGGGCTTTAAGGTCCCTTCCAACCCAAACCATTCCATGATTCCACGAGTTGGAATGAGAATGAGGAGCATGAAGATGCATCTCACAAATTCCTTCATCCACCCCTGGCTGAGCAGAGCTGTCTCCAGGGGGGAATTCCTGTTATTAAAAGCCCCAAGTCCTGGTTCCTTCTCCCAGCATCGCCTTTGCCTGGGAAAAGGAATAGGGAATAGGGACAGAATTCCATAGTGCTCCAGCTCTGCCACCCAAAGCCTGGCCCTGAGTAAGTGCCACTGAACTGGGGCCAAACTGGGAGAAATGAAGTCAGTCCTGTCTCATCCACCCTGGAGGAGATTCCCAATCCATGTGGGGCTCGGAGGAATGTAGGGAGAGCACAGCTGTGTTTCCCTCTGGCTTCTGTGCTGAGCTTGAGGGGAGTTTTAGGGAGACTGAGTGTCAGAGGGCTGGGATCACACAGGGATACAGAGGTGCTGAGAAAAGCAAAGATCCAGGTGCTTCCAGGAGCAGAGGTTTGAGCTGGATCAGGAGCTGGAATTGGGGCAGCATTAAATTAAAAGGGGACGTGCTGCCCCTCCCTCTGTCCCCGCTGTGGTCCCACACGGAGACAAACCCATCGCCTGGCACAGCTGGAATGCAGGGAAGCTCCTCGAGCTCCAGGGCCCTGCTGAGGATGGCAGGGGGTTTTCCCAGGGCTCTCCACCTTCCCAGCTCACCTGGGCTGTTTTCCCACAGGGACAAGCTGGCTGAGCTCCACGGGAACATGTTTGTGGAAGAGTGCGTTAAGTGCGGCAAGTACGTGCCCGGAGCAGGGGGGGGTTGGTTGGGTTTTCCATCCCAGGTTGGATCAGGGGGGTATCCCAGCCCTTCCCTGCATTCCTGGCCCTGAGGGGATCCATGTTTCCACAGGCAGTACGTGCGGGATGCTGTCGTGGGCAGCATGGGGCTCAAACCCACGGGGCGGCTCTGCAGCGTCACCAAGGCCCGGGGGCTGCGGGCCTGCAGGTAGGGAGGGATGGAGGGATGGAGGGATGGATCCAGCTGGGACACTGGATATGGGATGGCAGGGAGTGGCCAACAACCCCTCGGATTCTGGAGAAGCAGCCAAGGTGCAGGGAAGATCTCACAGTGAGGGTGGCACGGTCGGGGTCACTGTCACCTCTGCCTGTTGTGCCTGGCAGGGGAAAACTTGGCAGCCATGTTCCCTGGGTGTGTTTTCCAGAGGGAAGTTAAGAGACACTATCCTGGACTGGGAAGATTCCCTGCCCGACCGTGACCTCACGCTGGCGGATGAAGCCTGCAGGTACTGAGCACCCTGGGCAGGGAAAGGTGGGATGGGATGAGCTTTAAGGTTCTTTCCCACCCAAACCATGCCGTGAGTCTGGAATTTTGTCCCCTCCCTGCAGGAAAGCTGATCTCTCTGTCACCCTGGGGACCTCCCTGCAGATCAAACCCAGCGGGAACCTCCCGCTGATCACCAAGAAAAGAGGAGGGAAGTTGGTCATAGTGAACCTCCAAGCAACCAAACATGTGAGTGAGTGAGTGACCTCCCTGCCCTGTGCTGCTCCTGTCCCCTCCTGTCACCTCTTCCAGGGCCAGCCCAGCTTTGTCCCTGTGTGTTGTCCCCTCCCAGGTGGCCTCTCTTAGCAGGAAAACAGGCTGGGAGTTAAACCTGCAACTCCTGATAAACAGGTAGAAATTGCAGGTAAATCTTAGGATGGTTTGGGTGGGAAGGGACCTTAAGGCTCATCCAGTGCCACCCCCTGCTGTGGGCAGGGACACCTCCCACTATCCCAGGATGCTCCAAGCCCTGTCCAGCCTTATTCAAGCAAATCTTAAGAGCAGAATAAAAAGTCAGCCCAAAGTCTGACACATCCAATGGGATCGTAGAATCATGGAATATCCTGAGTTGGAAGGGACTCACCAGGATCATGAATCCAACTCCAGGTTCTGCACAGACACCCCAACAATCCCACGCTGTCCCTGAGTGTTGCCCAAACCCTCCTGGAGCTCTGGCAGCCTTGGGAAGCGCCCATTCCATGGGGAGCCTGTTCCAGCACCCTCTGAGGGAAGACCCTTTCCCTGCTATCCCACCCAACCCTCCCCTCACTCCGCACATTCCTGCTCAGCCCCGATTATCTTCAACACCCAGAGCTGGGGCATCTCTGAGGTGTCCCCATCACTCCCTTTGTCCCCGTCCCCTCCGGCCTGGCTCCGTTCCCACATCCCCGTGTCCCGGCCGTGTGCCGGTTCACATTCCCGCAGGAATGCCATTCCTAAGGCTGCGATTCCCCCCAGGACAGACAGGCTGACCTGCGCATCCACGCCTACGTCGACGACGTGATGACGAAGCTGATGAAGCTCCTGGGGCTGGAGGTGCCCGAGTGGACGGGGCCGGTGGTGGTGGAGAGCGCTGAGCTCCCGGAGCAGCTCCACACATCCCCTGGGAAGCGGCTGAAGGAGGAGCCCCTCTCCCAGCACAACGGGAATGCTCTGCTGGAGCAGCACGAGGAATGTCCCAGCCCGGACACGGGGCCGCCGCCGGTGAAGAAGGTGAAGGTGGAGCCTTTTCCCACCTGAAAGGTGCCGGACTGTTCCCTCTCTCCACACACTCTGGGCCGCTTTTCCGACCGCCTTTTTTTTTTATGCCCTTAAATATTGTCCCTTTTTGTATGTAAGTATTAAATCCACTTGAAGCACATGTGGCAGAGCAGCGTGGGAATGGGAGGGGCGTTGCTGCTTGAAATGTCCTGAGTTCCCAATGTCCCAAGCTCTGAATTCCTTTCCCGAGAGGAGACACAGCTGGAGCTCGGGAGCAGAGGGATCAGTGATGCCAGGGGGTGGTTGGGATGAGGGGCCACGAGCTCCTGGCTCAGCCCATCCCGTGGTCTGGGGGATGTGGAACAGGTTTTCCCAGAGAAGCTGTGGCTGCTCCATCCCTGGAAGTGTCCAAGGAAAGGTTGGAGCACCCTGGGATAGTGGGAGGTGTCCCTGCCCATGGCAGGGGGGGGCACTGGATGGGCTTTCAGGTCCCTTCTATCCCAAATTGTTCCCTGATTCCATGATTCCGTGTCACTGGGTTGTGGAAGGGGACTGGTGCTGGCTGGATCCCAGGTGGACACAGGGCTGGGAGCTGTGGGAATGTTCCCTGCTCCCAGGGCCTGGCCACGTGTCCCACCTCTCTTGAGTCCTGTTGCCTTGTGGCTCCTTGAAACCTTCTGGATCCCCCCTCCCTCTTAAATTAAAGCAGATGGATTTTTTTTCCAAAATAACTTGTATTTAGAGGTGAAAATAAAATTAAAAAACCCCAAAACAACAACAACCAACCAAACCAAAACCAAGAACAAAACCAACCAGTTGCACCAGCAGTAGCCAACCAGCCCAGGGCCCCTCCTGCTGCTCAGCCCCATCCTGAGCGACCCTGAGCCCCTTCCACAACTTCCACAGTGCCTGGCAGGGAGGAGCAGCCCCTTCCCTCCCAGTAAGGCCACTGGGACCGGTCTCCTTTTCCCAGTTCACAGATACAAGCAAAGCCAAGCGTGTCCAGCAGCTGGAGGCAGGTCCTGGCAGGGTCACCCCGAGGGCTCATCCCGTAGGGGATGAGGTGCTGTGTCACCCCATGGTGTCCCCTCGGTCCCTGGCTGCTGCCTAAAGCTCCCCCAGCGGCTCCAGCACCGCGGGCCGGCCGCGCCCAGGCTCAGCCCAGCCCAGCGAGGCCAGGCTCTGGTGTGACGTGCCATCCCCCCGGGCGGTGTCACTGTGGTCCCCGGGCGCGCGGCTCAGCCCCTCGGGGGTGTGGTTCCGGAGGGACACCTTGTCCAGGTGTGTGCGGCCACCGAAAGCTTCGTGCAGGGTGTCGGGGGCTCGGCCCGGGGGCTCGGCCCACAGCGGCTCCCGGGGCTTCTCGTCCCCGGCCTGGGGCTGTGTGTAAACCACGCGGGAGGCGGCGGCGTTGTGCAGGGACCTGGAGAAAACTGGGAGCCACGGAGGGTCAGGAGCCGGCCCGGCCCCGGCACTGCCCTCACTCGGCACTGCCTCAGTCCTGGCTCAGCCTCGGACCCGGCTCAGTCCCGGACCAGCCCAAATACAGCCCCGGTTCAGCCCCAGCTCATCTCTGGCTCAGTCCTGGCAGAGCCCCGACACAGCCCCGGCTCGGATGCGGCTCAGCTCAGTCCTGGCACAGCCCGGGCTCAGCTTGGCTCAGTCCTGGCACAGCCCCAGCTCAGTCCCGGCCCACCCCCGGCTCAGCCCTGATACAGCCCCGGCCCAGCCTCGGCCCAGCCCCAGCTCAGCCCCAGCCCAGCTCAGTCCCGGCCCAGCCCCAGCTCAGCCCAGCTCAGCCTTGGCTCAGCCCCAGCTCAGCCCAGCCCACCCCCGGCTCAGCCCTGGCACAGCCCCGGCCCAGCCCCAGCTCAGCCCCAGCTCAGCCCCAGCTCAGCCCCAGCTCAGTCCCAGCTCAGCTCAGTCCCGGCCCAGCCCCAGCTCAGCCCCAGCTCAGCCCCGGCTCAGTCTCAGCCCAGCTCAGCCCTCACCTCGCACTGGCCTGAAGTCTCCGTTTGCCTCGGCCTTGCTGGAGGCGAAGGGGCTGATGGAGGGGAAGACGATGAGGGTGAAGGAGAGCAGCAGGACCTGGGGACAGGCGGGTGTCACTGCACGCAGTGGTGGAGGGGACCAGGATCTGGGACATGGTTCCCAGGGAGGGGCTGGTGATTGTGTCCGTCCCTCCATCCCTCCTGGGACATGTCCTGCCAGTGTTCTTCCACCCATCCCTGCCTCCACCCGCCCATCCTTGTCTTTCTCCATCTCTTATTCCATCCATCCCTTCATCCATCCACCCACTAATCCCCACCTTCCATTCATCCATCCCTGCCTCCATCCATTTCTCCCTCCATCATCCCTGTGTTCTTCCTTCCTTTCATCTGTCCATCCCTGCTTCCATCTCTCCCTTCATCAAGCCATCCCTGTCTCCATCCCTCCCTCCCTCCATCCCTCCCTTCCCAGATCCCCACACACCGCCAGGCAGGTCCCTGTCTGTGCCGCCTTGTTGCTTGACTGTACCACGAGGGCCTGGAGCTTCTTCAGCTGCTCCAGGAGGGATCTGGGAACAGGGAGAGCCCATGAGCCCCCCAGGCCCCTCCTGCCCCCCAGCAGCTCTGTCCAGGGGCGAGGGGGGTGTCCCAACCCCATCCCAGCCTGGGAACACCTACGAGTTCTGCTTCTCCAGGTGCAGGACCTTCCTCTGCAGCTCCTGGTTCTGGGCCGTGCACGCCGACATCCTGAGGGACAGGGAAAAGGGGACGGGATCAGGGGACAGCCGGGGGGGCTGGCAAGGAGCAGTGTGCCCACCGGGGTGCCCGGTGTGAGGGCTGGGGTCCGTACCGGCTCTCCAGCCCGTCGATATATTCCTTCTTTTTCTTGCGGCTCTCCTGAGCCGACTGCTTGTTCCGGATCTTCCGCCGGATCTTCTTCAGCACCCGCTCCTCGTACTGGGAGAGACAGGGAGGGGTCAGGAGGGAACCCCCCACTGCACACCCTCCCCAGCTGTGGTGGCACCCACCTTGGTGAGGGGCAGCTGCGTGGGCAGAGTCACCCCCTCCTTTGCCAGCAGCTTCTTCTCGTCCTCCGTCAGCACCAGCTCCTGGAAGGGGCCCTGGCTCGGCCGGAGCAGGGAGCTGGGAGCGTGGGGCTGCTGTGGGAACAGGGAATGGGGACCCTGGTGTGGGGACAGGGATGGGATCGTGGGCCAGGAAGGGACAGGGATGATGGATGTGGGCCGGGAAGGGACAACCTCCCTCCCAAGTGTGGGCATGGGGAGGAATAGGGATGGGAAGGGGAAGGATTGTGGTTCAGGAAGGGACAAGGGATGGGACTGTGGTGTGGGAAAGGGGACAAGTGTGGGGATGGGGAGGGATAGGGATGGGAAGGGGAGGGATCATGGTCTGGGAAGGGACAAGGGAGTGTTGGGGACACAGGACTCACGTTGTCAGAGCTGCCCGACAGCAGCAGGTCCTTGACGGTGAGGGTGCAGGATGGGGGTGGGGAGACCACGGGCAGGTCCTGGCTCTCCTCCAGGAAGAACCCGGGGTGCCACATGTCTGGGTGGGGGCAGAGCAGGGCTGTCAGCAGCCCTGTGTCCCCTCTGTCCCCCGTGTCCCACGGCCCCAGAGCTGGGGTCATTTGCTGCCACCTCCCAGTCCAGACTCTGTCCCCACAAACTGTCCCTCTGGTCCTGCCCCAGCACCCTCAGTCCCCCCAAACCCTCTTCCTCTCCCAGTCTCCCCCACCACCAGCCCAGTCCCCAAGCTCTCCCCATTCTCCCCTTAATCCAGACCTCCCAGTTCTCCCCATTTCCCTCCAATCCTCCCAACTCCCCCAATTTCCTCACAATCCCCAAGACACCCAACAACCCCCCCCTCAGCTCCCCAGTTTCCCCACTCCCTCCCAGTCCCTCCAGTGCCCCCAGCCTGTCCTTTGCCCAGTGTGGCTCACCCAGGTCGATGGAGACCTCGGGGTGCAGGACCCCCGTCCCCCCTGGGATGGGCTGAGCCCGGCAGGGGTTGGTGTAGGGGCACAGGAGCTCCCGGGGACCCCCGTCACAGCACCTGGGGGGGCTGTCGTGCTGGTCAGAGGGGGGGTCCTCGGACACCCCGCTGTCACTGGTGGCCGGGGACCAGCTGGGCGAGTCCAACGCCGAGTCCCCGGAGCCCAGGATGGAGGTGAGGAAGTCCTCGCTGTCCTGGACACGCTGTGGGGACACCACACTGTCACCCCGGGGCGCTGTCACCCCGGGGTGCCCACGGGAGCTGAGCCAGGGGTGAGGTGGGGCCGGGCCCCCCCAGCCCGGGGGTCTCACCCTGTCCCCGTGCCAGGCTCCCGGCGGCGTTCCCAGCTCCACCCCCCGCAGGATCCCGTCCTGGTGGTCAAACAGGAGGTCCAGCAGCTCCTGGCTCTCGAGGCTGCCCACGCTGGAGGCCATGGCTGGGAGGTGACAATGTCAGTCCCCGACCCAGGCCCCGTGGTGGTCCCCCGTGTCCCCCCTCCCCAGGGACACCCCGAGTCGTGGGGCAGGTGGGAGGGAGCAGGGAGTGTGGTTGGGGCTGTCCGTGCACAGATGTGGCCACATCTGGCAAAGCCAGATGTGGGAGAGCACAGGATGTGGGGGCTCCAGGCATGGCAGTGCCCCCCACTTCCTTCCAGCTGCTCCAAGTCCCAAATTCTCCATTTTTCCCCCCAGAACAGCCCAGCCAGGGGGTCCCTGCAGGTGCCACAGCCCCCTGAACCCCCTGAGAGCAGCAGGGGCTGGGGCAGCTCCCCCCTCCAGGCCGCAAGGGCAGGTTAATCATTTTGGGTGGGAAGTGGAGGGGAGGAGAATTTGGCCACCCTGAGGAGGGGACTCAGCCCCTCACTGCCACCCCAGGCATTGCTCCCCACCCTGGGCTCACAGAGAGCCACTGGGCCAGTTGCCCAACTGGCCAATCAACCAAGTGACAACCCAAGCACCCCATGAACTGACCTACTGACCAGCTGGCTGACCATCAATCAATGAACTGGTCAAGAGACAGACCAAATGGTCAACCTGTTGGCCAAGTGACCAACAGGATGGATGGACTGACCAAGTAGCCAAACCACTGACCAACAGACTGCCCAGTCAACTCTGAATGCTCAACCAACCACCACTCAACCCATGATCCAACCACCCAACTGCTCTTCCCAACCAATTAACCACACACTCAAGTGTCCTCCATGCCACGTTTTGGGGACAGTTGTCACTACTGTGACATTTGTCTGCCCAACCCAGGGGCTTTCTTGCACCCTGTCCTTCACCCTCAATCCTCCCAGTGAACCCTGCTGGTCCCATGGGACCCCAGCCAGGACATACCTGTGTGAGATCCCATGGATGGTCCTCTTAACCCTCTCTGAGTACAAGGGGGTTGGGTGGACCCCAAACCCAGCCTCTTCCTCCTTCTCCTCCTCCTCCTCTGGATGCCCTGATCCCAAGTGGCAAAGTTTAAACTCCAACTGCACAGAAATAACCTCCTGGATTGCAAAATGTCCTGGCCCTGATTGGGGTGTGATGGCAGGGGATGGACCCGTAACTCATTAGCCAAATGTTTTTGTGCTCCTCTGCCAAGCAGGGCAGGAAGGGGCTGGGGCTGGTGAACAAAGTCCAGGTGCTATAATTGTCCATGAACCTTCACCCACTTTTGGGGACAATTTCCCTTTTTTCCAGCCGAGCGTCTCAATGTTAATCACATTCGTTGGGTGTTCAGGACAAAATCCAGGGGGACATTGGCTTGGGCTCCACCACTTGTGGCTTCATCCAAACCAGGATGAAGGACAATCCTTGGTCCCCTCGGTTCCCTGAGCCCTCTGTGGCCTCCAGTGCCTGAAGGGGCTGCAAGAAACATGGAGAGAGACTGTTTACCAGGGCCTGGGGGGACAGGACACAGGGAATGGCTTCCCACTGCCAGAGGGCAGGGAGAGATGGGATATTGGGAAGGAATTCTTGGCTGAGAGGGTGGGGAGGCACAGGTTGCCCAGAGAACCTGTGGCTGCCCCATCCCTGGAAGTGTCCAAGGCCAGGTTGGAGCAACCTGGGATAGTGGGAGATGTCCCTGCCCATGGCAGGGGTGGGAGGAGATGATCCCTCAGGTCCCTTCCAACCCAAAGCATTCCATGATTCCCTCAGGGCTGGGGGTGGTTTGTTGTGCTCAGCCCCCACTGCCCTGCGGTGACAGCACATTGTCACCCACGTCCCCTCCACGAGCCCGTCCCCACCAGTCCCCCGGGATTCCCAGACCCCCGGGATGCCCAGACCGCCCCGGATCCCGGGGACAGGGAGGGGTCTGAGCTGACTAAGGCTCCGTGTGCCCCAGGTGTGGCACAGGGACAAGGCCGCGGCCCCTTATCGGCCGCCCCACGGCCTCTGCCCGACGGGGCGGCGGCTCCTCCCTGGTTTATGGCCCTGCCGGGACC
>WEIV01019328.1:3170-14894 GCA_013390005.1 Calyptomena viridis | reverse complement strand
AAAAAACCAAGCCTTTCCCTGGTGCTGACTGTGCTCCTGGATCTCCCTCCCCTCTCCAGGGCGAGCCTGGTGGATTTGCAGAAGAAGCTGGAGGAGCTGGAGCTGGATGAGCAGCAGAAGAAACGCCTGGAAGCTTTTCTCACCCAGAAAGCCAAAGTGGGAGAGCTCAAGGATGATGATTTCGAGAGGATCTCAGAGCTGGGGGCTGGCAATGGTGGGGTGGTCACCAAAGTGCAGCACAAACCCTCAGGGCTCATCATGGCACGGAAGGTAAGGAGGGAGCAGCAAGGCTGGGGGCTCTCCCTGCCTCTGGAAAAGCTGGTTTTGCTTGGATTCTCCCTGTTTCTTGGGTCAGGAGCGCAGTGCTGGCTGCATCCAGATGCACATCCAGCTGTGTCCAGCTCCTCCTTTGGGAGAGGCCCCAGATCCTCGGGGTTTGGACACCCAGGAGTTCATTTTTTCCCCAGTGGAGCTGGTTTGGATGGATGCAGTGGCTGGAAGCAGATCTCCTGAGGGCTGCAAGTGGCAGGGGGAGGGCTGGCTTTGGCACACACATCCCTCACCAGCCACTTCACACATCCCAAAACTCATTCCAGGCAGGGCCAGTGGTTCCTCTCACACTTGGGTTTATGGGGAACATCAGTGGTGGGAAATCAGATGCTGCTTCTCCCTGTTGGGAAGAGCAGCACAACCACCACCTCCAGAGTCTCCTGCTGTTGGGATCATGGAATCAGAGAGTGGGTTGGGTTGGAAGGGACCCTAAATCCCATCCCTGTGCCAGGGACAGGGACACCTTCCACAGCCCAGGGCTATTCCCTGCCCACGCTGCCAACACGGAGCAGCAGCTGCTCGTTCACGTGCAGGATCTTCACTGGGTTTTTTTAACTTTTTCTGTGGTTTCCTTGATCTCTGAGCACCTTCTTACAACACTTCAGAGCTTGTGAAAATGTTCCTGTGCTGAGTCAGATGTGCTGAGATCAAACTTCTGACTCGTCTTTCCGCCCCTGTCCTGTGCAATCCCAGTGTGTCCCGTGGCCTTCCATCCCCTGCCTTTTCCAGGGAGTCATGGAATGGTTGGGGTTGGAAGGGATTGGATAATTCCACCCCCTGTCATGGGCAGGGACACCTCCCACTATCCCAGGTTGCTCCAACCTGGCATTGGACACTTCCAGGGATGGAGCAGCCACAGGTTCTCTGGGAAATCCATTCCAGCTCCTCATCNAGCCATTCCCTGTGTCCTCTCACTTTATCCTTAATATTCCTCCCCTTCTCCAAATCAAAACCTCCCTTGATTTTATCCCTTCCCACAAACTGCTCTTTTTCCTGGGTGTTTTCCCACCTATTCCCTTGATTTTTTTTTTAACCTCTTGGCAGCTGATCCACCTGGAAATCAAACCAGCCATCAGGAACCAGATCATCAGGGAGCTGCAGGTGCTGCACGAGTGCAACTCCCCCTACATTGTGGGGTTTTATGGAGCCTTCTACAGTGATGGAGAGATTTCCATCTGCATGGAGCACATGGTGAGTCCCCATCCCTGCCCTGGACCCTTCCCAACTCCAAATCCCTGCCAGATGACGTGGGCTGGGGCACTGCCAGCTGTGGAAGGAGCCACGTGCTCCTGCTTGGGCACCAAACTGAAGGAGAGAGCGATTTTTGGGAAGCAAAAGCCGAGGTTTGGGAGTTGGCCAAAGTGGCCACTGCTCTGCAGAGGCTGCTGAGGAGCTCAGTGAAGTGTTTGCTGTTGTTTCTGCTGGAGGATGGTGTTATTTCTCCTCCCCATCAGCACCAACAGCATCACCTTTGTGTTTCCACGAGGGAAGGAAGCAAAGAACCCACAGCAAGAAGCAGAGCTGGCAAAAAAAACAACATTAAAGTGGTTAAAGATCAGCAGAAATCTTATTTTTTTGGCTGTAAAAGGAGTGTGCTCCCTGCTGGAGGGGCTCTGTCCTGCTTGCCCACCACTTTTCCTGCTGGGAATTGGCCTGTTGGTGATTCCCATGTCCTTTATTTCAGGATGGTGGCTCTTTGGATCAAGTGTTGAAAGAAGCCAAAAGAATTCCCGAGGAAATCTTGGGCAAAGTCAGTATAGCGGTGAGTTGGGGCTCTTCAGGCTTCCAGGGAGGAATTACAGGGCAGGGATTGGGAATAATGTGCTTTTTGGGAAGCTTTCAGTGTTTCCCTGTATCCACTTCCCAATCCTGAGGCCAGTCTGTACCTGAGGGGAGGGCAAACCATATTCCCAACTGCTTTTCCCAACTCCAACCCCTTGGGTTCTTCTGGCTTTTCCTCAAGGTTTGGAAAAAGGTTTTTGGATGGGGTTTGGGTGGTGAAGCCAAGACCTGTGATGGATTTGGGGATAAATTGCAGTTTATCCCACATGGACACCAGGGGGAATTTTGCTCACCCTGCAGCGTGTCCTGCTGCAGGAAAAGCTCTTCCCTTCCCACTCTGATCCCATCCAACCTCTTGGATTCCTCCCAGGTTTTACGAGGCTTGGCTTATCTTCGGGAGAAGCACCAAATCATGCACAGAGGTGAGAGGAGGAACCTAAAAATAACTCCCTGCAGTGTCACCCAGAGCCCTCCTCACACTTCCCTTTCCTTGCTGTTCCCAGATGTGAAACCTTCCAACATCCTGGTGAATTCCAGAGGGGAGATCAAGCTGTGTGACTTCGGGGTCAGTGGGCAGCTCATCGACTCCATGGCCAATTCCTTTGTGGGAACTCGCTCCTACATGTCTGTGAGTTCCTTCCACAGGGATTTTTGGAGCATTTGGGATCAACTCTGCTCTTCCAGAGTCAGGGTGGGGTTGGTTTGCTCGTGGCTTTGCTGTGATTCCATGATCATCCAGGCTGGGCTTTTCCTGGGTCACTTTGGGGTCATTCCAGGGCTTTGGAAGTGGGAAAAACAGAGAATTCCTTGTGCTCTCAAAGGCTTGGTGTCCTGAGAGTTCCAGGCTGTTCCCAGCACTGGGGCACTTGGAAATGCAGAGACTTGCAGGGAAAGACATTTGAGATCCTACAAAGCCTTCCAGGTTTTATTTTAGGGAATGTTTCTTGTTTCAAAACATCTCTCTCTGTATCCAAAGCTCCAGGGAGGACACAGGTGCTGCTCCACCCACCTCCTCTGGGGGTAAATGGAGGGAAAACCAGTTTAATCCAGCTGGGATTTGTTCCAGCTCGTGGGAAATGGAATCCAAATTGGAGTCAGACAGTGATAGCCAATCCTAGAATGGTTTGGGACACTTCCCACTATCCCAGGTTGCTCCAAACTGGCCTGGGACACTTCCAGGGATGGAGCAGCCACAGCTTCTCTGGGAAATCCATTCCAGCCCCTCCCCACCTTCCCAGGGAGGAATTCCCTCCCAATATCCCACCTATCCCTGCCCTCTGGCAGTGGGAAGCCATTCCTTGTGTCCTGCAACTGCAGCCCCTGCTAAAAAGTTCAGGAAGAGCTGGTTGTGCCTGTAAGGGAGACTCATAATCAGCATTAGCTCAGCTATGGATAATCATGGAATCCTGGGATAATTTGGCTTGGAAGGACCTTAAAGATTGTCTAATTCCACCCCCTGCCATGGGCAGGGACACCTTCCACTGCACCAGCTCATTCCAAGCCCTTGTCCAACCCAATTCCTGAGGAATTCCACAACAGAGCACCTGGAACAACAAAATTGGCTCCGAGGGGCCAAGTGCTGTTGGGCAAAACTTGGGATAGTGGGATATCAAAGGCAGTGGGATATCAGGGAATCCCCCACACTGCCTTGTGTGCCCAGGTCTGAGCTGCTCCTGTATTTTGGGAATGGTTATCCAAGCCCAGTTATAGTTAGACAGGGGCTATTTAAAAATAAAACCCCCTCTGCACCCAGGCACTGGCTCCAAGCTGCCAGTGGGGATGACTTGCAGGGATTGATTCACTTGGAATTTGGAATTTTCTTATTTCAATGGTAAGAGCCTCGAGGGGATTTTTTGCTCTTCATAATCCTCTTGGATGTTAAGAGGAATGAGCAGGAATTTTTTTGAGGGGGAGTTAATAAATCATTAGGTTTCAGCACATGGAAATTCCTGCTGTGTGTCCCACATTCCCAAATACAAGGAGCTGTAAATGCTGCTGAGTTGGAGCTGGGAATGGGATGCTGCAAGTGCTTTATGCCTGCACATGATGTTTCTTTTCCATCCCCTTTGCCCATGACTCCTTTGGGACTGTCCTTTCCCTGGAAGGGTGGAGAGCTGCCATGGGTGTTCCTGTGCTCTCTGTCAATGTTCCATATCAGTGGATATTCCTGTACCAATATTCCCAGTCAGTGGATGTTCCTGTGCTCTGTTTTGATATTCCATATCAGTTCCTGTGTCAATATTCCCAGTCAGTGGGTATTCCTGTGTCAATATTCCATATATATCCCTTATTGGTGACCATCCCTTTATCAATATCCCATACCAGGGACCATCCCTGTATCAATATCCCATATCAATATCCCATACCAGTGACCATTCCCATATCAATATCCCATACCAGTGACTATCCCTTTATCAATATCCCATATCAATATCCCATACCAGTGACCATTCCCATATCAATATCCCATATCAATATCCCATACCAGTGACTATCCCTTTATCAATATCCCATATCAATATCCCATACCAGTGACCATTCCTGTATCAATATCCCCTATCCATATCCCATACCAGTGACCATTCCCATATCAATATCCCGTATCAATATCCCATACCAGTGACCATTCCCATATCAATATCCCATATCAATATCCCATACCAGTGACTATCCCTTTATCAATATCCCATATCAACATCCCATACCACTGACCATTCCCACATCAACATCCCATTCCAGCAGACATTCCCATACCGACATTCCCACCCCGTGGCTCATCCTGCTCCTTCCCTTGCAGCCCGAGCGCCTGCAGGGCACCCACTACTCCGTGCAGTCGGACATCTGGAGCATGGGGCTCTCCCTGGTGGAATTATCCATCGGAAGATATCCCATCCCTCCGCCAGATTCCAAGGAACTGGAAGTGATATTTGGCCGTCCCGTCCTGGATGGAGCCGAGGGAGATTCCCACAGTGTCTCACCCCGGGCCCGGCCCCCAGGACGCCCCGTCAGTGGTAGGGGCTGTGCTGGGCACTGCAACAACTTCCAGAGGGTGGGGAGAAACCTTGGGATGAGGCTGGAAAACCCTCGGGAGAGGAGGTTGTGGTGGGATGGGATTTTAGGGAAAAAACGCGTTGTTGTTCCGGTGGGATCTTCCCTGGAGGTTTGTGGGTCTGTGGGAGGTGGTTCCCAGGAGCTGGAGGAATGGGATTGGGATGCCAAAATGTTTGGAAGAGCTCAGGGGCTCCTTGCCACCCTGCTGTGGCCCCAGTGCTGGGAATGATTCGGGCCCTTGGAATGTGGATTCCTTGGAAAAGACAATTTGAGGGATCCCGTCACGGTCCCTGGTGCTCCTCAGGCTTTGCCAACAGGTTCCTTTCAGGTTTGAGGGGATTTTTTGGGAAGAGCTTTGCTGGGAGCTCCCACAGAAGCACCAAACCAGCACTGGGGTTCCAAGGAGGCTCTGCTGGGGTCATTTCCTTGGAATCAGGACACTCTGGAGGCCTAGGGAATAAATCTGGGATTTAGGCCTAGTGAAAGAAATCCAGAATTCTGGAATGCGCTTGGGTTTAACCACAACTGGGTTCCCCAGTGAGGTCCCTCAGCCTCTCCCAGTGCCAGGGACGTGGTTTGGAGGCAAAATTAAGTCCTTTGCTGTCCCCAAAGGAGTTGTCACCACTGATTTTGTCCCCTTGCCCACACAGGCCACGGGATGGACAGTCGGCCTGCCATGGCCATCTTTGAACTGCTGGATTATATAGTTAATGAGGTGGGTGTTTGTTTTCCATAGGTTTTCCAGAGGTTCCAAGGTGGTGTGTCCTCCCTGCTGAGTCAGGGTTTGCTTAGTCCTGGAATCCCAGAGTGGTTTGGGATTTGGAAGGACATTAAAGCTCATCCAGTGCCACCCCCTGCCATGGGCAAGGTCACCTTCCACTGTCCCAGGTTGCTCCAACTTGTCCTTGGACACTTCCAGGGATGGAGTAACCACCTGGGAAACACATTCCAACACCCTCCCAGGGAAGAATTTCTTCCTGTTATCCAACCTAAACCTTCCCTCCCTCAGCTTAAAGCCCTTCCCCCTTGTCCTGTCAAACTTGTGAGGATGGAAAGAGCAGCTTCCCCTTCCAAGGGGGTGGGAGTTGACCCCAATTAACATTTCTGGATGCCAGAGCTGGGATTTGGGAGGCTGGATTTAGGATTGTGATGCTGGGATTTTGATTTCCCAGCTGGAGCAGCAGGGTAAGGAATGGCAAACCATTGGAAAAGCAGCGTGGATGAGGTGGCTGCAGAGCCCTGAGCTCACTGACACTGCAGGTGACACTGGTTTTTTGGGACATTAACTCCCAGCAAACCCTTCTCCTTCTCTCCACAGCCTCCTCCCAAGCTGCCAAGTGGAGTTTTCACACAAGATTTCCAGGAGTTTGTAAATAAATGGTAAGGATTTCATCTCCTGGCTGAAGGGGGAGGCCTGAACGTGCTCCCTGACAGCTCTGCAAGCTGCTGCTCCACCCAAAATGTTCCCTGGGATCCCTCCCTGGTGCTGGAAACTCCATGGGAAGGGTTGGAATAGAAGCAGTTTATTTGTGGGGATGCTGAGCAGGATCCCAGCTCCTCCTAAATGGTGGAGCAGATTCCTGGGGCTGAGATTCCCAGTGGCCTCAGCCCATGGACAGGGGGGACCTGGAGGTGCTACCACAGCTCCCATTAAACCAGGGATTGGAANAGTGACCATTCCCATATCAATATCCCATATCAACATCCCATACCAGTGACCATTCCCACATCAATATCCCATATCAACATCCCATACCAGTGACCATTCCCATATCAATATCCCGTATCAATATCCCATACCAGTGACCATTCCCATATCAATATCCCATATCAATATCCCATACCAGTGACTATCCCTTTATCAATATCCCATATCAACATCCCATACCACTGACCATTCCCACATCAACATCCCATTCCAGCAGACATTCCCATACCGACATTCCCACCCCGTGGCTCATCCTGCTCCTTCCCTTGCAGCCCGAGCGCCTGCAGGGCACCCACTACTCCGTGCAGTCGGACATCTGGAGCATGGGGCTCTCCCTGGTGGAATTATCCATCGGAAGATATCCCATCCCTCCGCCAGATTCCAAGGAACTGGAAGTGATATTTGGCCGTCCCGTCCTGGATGGAGCCGAGGGAGATTCCCACAGTGTCTCACCCCGGGCCCGGCCCCCAGGACGCCCCGTCAGTGGTAGGGGCTGTGCTGGGCACTGCAACAACTTCCAGAGGGTGGGGAGAAACCTTGGGATGAGGCTGGAAAACCCTCGGGAGAGGAGGTTGTGGTGGGATGGGATTTTAGGGAAAAAACGCGTTGTTGTTCCGGTGGGATCTTCCCTGGAGGTTTGTGGGTCTGTGGGGGGGGGTTCCCAGGAGCTGGAGGGAGGGNCCCAGGAGCTGGAGGAATGGGATTGGGATGCCAAAATGTTTGGAAGAGCTCAGGGGCTCCTTGCCACCCTGCTGTGGCCCCAGTGCTGGGAATGATTCGGGCCCTTGGAATGTGGATTCCTTGGAAAAGACAATTTGAGGGATCCCGTCACGGTCCCTGGTGCTCCTCAGGCTTTGCCAACAGGTTCCTTTCAGGTTTGAGGGGATTTTTTGGGAAGAGCTTTGCTGGGAGCTCCCACAGAAGCACCAAACCAGCACTGGGGTTCCAAGGAGGCTCTGCTGGGGTCATTTCCTTGGAATCAGGACACTCTGGAGGCCTAGGGAATAAATCTGGGATTTAGGCCTGGTGAAAGAAATCCAGAATTCTGGAATGCGCTTGGGTTTAACCACAACTGGGTTCCCCAGTGAGGTCCCTCAGCCTCTCCCAGTGCCAGGGACGTGGTTTGGAGGCAAAATTAAGTCCTTTGCTGTCCCCAAAGGAGTTGTCACCACTGATTTTGTCCCCTTGCCCACACAGGCCACGGGATGGACAGTCGGCCTGCCATGGCCATCTTTGAACTGCTGGATTATATAGTTAATGAGGTGGGTGTTTGTTTTCCATAGGTTTTCCAGAGGTTCCAAGGTGGTGTGTCCTCCCTGCTGAGTCAGGGTTTGCTTAGTCCTGGAATCCCAGAGTGGTTTGGGATTTGGAAGGACATTAAAGCTCATCCAGTGCCACCCCCTGCCATGGGCAAGGTCACCTTCCACTGTCCCAGGTTGCTCCAACTTGTCCTTGGACACTTCCAGGGATGGAGTAACCACCTGGGAAACACATTCCAACACCCTCCCAGGGAAGAATTTCTTCCTGTTATCCAACCTAAACCTTCCCTCCCTCAGCTTAAAGCCCTTCCCCCTTGTCCTGTCAAACTTGTGAGGATGGAAAGAGCAGCTTCCCCTTCCAAGGGGGTGGGAGTTGACCCCAATTAACATTTCTGGATGCCAGAGCTGGGATTTGGGAGGCTGGATTTAGGATTGTGATGCTGGGATTTTGATTTCCCAGCTGGAGCAGCAGGGTAAGGAATGGCAAACCATTGGAAAAGCAGCGTGGATGAGGTGGCTGCAGAGCCCTGAGCTCACTGACACTGCAGGTGACACTGGTTTTTTGGGACATTAACTCCCAGCAAACCCTTCTCCTTCTCTCCACAGCCTCCTCCCAAGCTGCCAAGTGGAGTTTTCACACAAGATTTCCAGGAGTTTGTAAATAAATGGTAAGGATTTCATCTCCTGGCTGAAGGGGGAGGCCTGAACGTGCTCCCTGACAGCTCTGCAAGCTGCTGCTCCACCCAAAATGTTCCCTGGGATCCCTCCCTGGTGCTGGAAACTCCATGGGAAGGGTTGGAATAGAAGCAGTTTATTTGTGGGGATGCTGAGCAGGATCCCAGCTCCTCCTAAATGGTGGAGCAGATTCCTGGGGCTGAGATTCCCAGTGGCCTCAGCCCATGGACAGGGGGGACCTGGAGGTGCTACCACAGCTCCCATTAAACCAGGGATTGGAAATGACAAAAAATCACCAATTCCTGCCAAGATTTTGGGCCTTTTCTCCACTTTCAAGGCACAGTTTATCCCCAGGGACTGGAAGGGAATGAGAGCTGGGATGGTGGGGATGGTGCTTCCCTGGGAAAGTGGCTTTGGATGAAGCTGGAGACCTCTCCAGCCTGAGCACCAGCTTTCCCACAAGGAATGTCTCACCTTGGTTTTACTCCTTCTCATTTCAGCTTAATTAAAAACCCAGCAGAAAGGGCAGATCTGAAGATGCTGATGGTGAGTTGGGGGGAGAAGTTTCTTCCTGCACTGGGGTGGCACCAGCTCTGCCCCTTGTCACTCCAAGCCTCTCATTCCAAAGGCTGGGAATTCCCAGGCTGAGTTTGGGATGAGCCAAACAAAACCAGGCAGAGGGAATGACTCACCTTTGGTTCAAAGGGATCTCACCAGGGTGGGAACCAGACCTGGCTCCTCACCTGGGCAGGGGGATGTGAGGGAGGGATGGATCCAACCTGGAATGTGTGCTCACATCCCAGGAATCCGTGTGTGTCCTGGGCTCAGCCCCAGCAGGGTGGGCAGGAGGTGGAAGGGGGGTTCTGCCCTTCTCAGGTGAGACCCCCCTCCAGCTCTGGGGCAGCAGGATTGGGAGCTGCTGGAAAAAGTCCAGGGAAGGCCATGGAGATGCTCCAGAGGCTGCAGCCCCTCTGCTCTGGAAATAGACTGGGAGAGCTGGGAATGTTCACCTGGAGAAGCTCCAGGGAGGACTAGAGCCCCTTCCAGAGCCTCCAAGAGAGCTGGAGAGGGACTTGGAGTGCCAGGACAAGCTTCCCACTGCCAAAGGACAGGGTTAGGTGGGATACTGGGGAGAAATTCCTGCCTGTGAGGGTGGCGAGGCCCCGGCACAGAACTGCAAGGAGCAAAATTCCCAAAATTCAGCCTGAGCTCCGGCTGTGCCACCGGGATCTCCCTCTCCAGGGCGTATCCCACAGCACAGGGCTGTGCTTTGGGAGCCAGGCAGCATCCAAAGGGGTGCTCCTAACCCTGTTTTCCCTGTGCTTCCAGAGTCACACGTTCATCAAGCGCTCCGAGGTGGAGGAGGTGGATTTTGCGGGATGGCTGTGCCGGACACTGCGGCTCAACCAGCCCAGCACACCCACCCGAGCT
Organism: Calyptomena viridis; assembly: GCA_013390005.1. Taxonomy (NCBI): domain Eukaryota; kingdom Metazoa; phylum Chordata; class Aves; order Passeriformes; family Eurylaimidae; genus Calyptomena; species Calyptomena viridis. Next base: position 4,658 of record WEIV01019328.1, on the reverse strand, counting down.
GCCATGTGAGCCCAGGGCCACCTGCCCCTGGCACCACTTCCTCTCCTCCCTCCTTCCCAGCCCTCCAAATCCCAAATCCCAGCGCCAAAAAAACCCCCTCCCCCTTTGGAAGCGTCTCCATCGACCCCCGCGAGGCTGAGAGGGGTTTTTTGATGTGGGATGGGAGGGGTGTTTTCCAGGTTTCTGCTCCGGCTCTGGAGCTCCTGGCACTTGGGAATTGTGGTGCTGCTTGTGTTGGTTTTTCCCTCTGTTTGTTGGGGTTTTTTGGGAGCGGGTTTGTTGGGGTTGAAAAGCAGGAGGTGAAGGGGGGGTGGGGATGAGGGGCTTCCTCACCTCGTCCCTGCTTTTCCCGATGGGATGGGGAATCAGTGGGATCAGGAATGGGGAAACCCTGTGTGGGGTGGCCCAGAACAGTGGCACTGCCCTGCCTGGGGAGGAGGTGCAGGTGGGATGGTGGGTGGGAAGGAGCACTGGGCTCCTCCAGCCCCTCAGGGGGGACAGTGCCAAGATTTTGGGCTTTTTTTTGTTTTCCTTTCCTCTCTTGGTTTTCCCTTTAAACGGTTGTTTTAAGCCTGGCTTTGTCAGTGCTGGTTTAGGGAAGGGGCTGGATCTGCTGAGCTCAGAGGGAGGGAATCAGGTTGGTGGGAGCATCCCATGGGAATGTGGCTCCCACTTTTCAGCCTCAAGGAGAAGGGAAGTGTGTGGACTTTCCTTCCCTGGCTCCTTCCAGCCCGGAGAGGTGGGATGGGATTGGGATCCCTCTTCCAACCCCACCATCTCCAGGGAACAGGGAAGGGGGAAATCCCCCCTAGGCTGCAGCTTTCCCCCCTCCCACCCATCCCATGAGTGGCCTCATCCTCTGTGGATGTGGCAGAGCTCCAGGATTTCCTGTTGGAGCCCCTCAGCCAGACCCGAGTTATCCCAAATCCACAGGTCCATCCCATCATGGACTTGAAACCCCCCTCGCTTCCCACCACGTCTGTTTTGAGGTCACTCACTCCCAAGCCCCCCACGAGGATTTGGGAAGCTTGGTGTGGTTTTTGGGGGGTGTTTCCCTTCTTTTTTTGGCTGTTTTTTCACCCAATCAGGCTGGCAGGTGCCATCCCTCTGCCTGTGCTTTGGGCAGCCCCCAAAATTAAGTGCCAGGACTCAGTGACCCCAAACCCTTTCTGCCTTTTCCTTCCCTGTTTTCCAGCACTGGATGAAGGCACTGCCCTGCTCAGGGCACCCCTGGGGGGCAACTGTGTCCCCAAAGTGGGGACACCCCAGGTTTGGGGGGAAAACACTCCAGGTTTGGGGGAAAATACCTCAGATTTGGGAAGGATACCCCAAATCTGGGGGGCAAACACCCCAGGTTTGGGAAGGATACCCCAGATTTGGGGGGAAACACCTCAGATTTGGGGGGAAACACCCCTGGTTTGGAGGGAAACACATCATATTTGGGAAGGATACCCCAGATTTGGGGGGAAACACCTCAGATTTGGGGGG
>WEIV01019326.1:3290-26345 GCA_013390005.1 Calyptomena viridis | reverse complement strand
GCTTATGCTTCTCTTGTATTTTTTTTATGGCCAAGTGTACTGGATTTTGCATTAATATAAAAAACTATCTCTGATTAATAGCACTGAAACCAAAATAACTTTATGGCTGATCAGTAAACAAAAAAACATATTACACAAGCACAAAATAAAGCACTAGTTGTATCTGTGCCTATGATGAAATGCAGAGAGGCCCCATCTCAGATAGAGCCAATAGAGCCTTCAACCCACCATCCCTAGGAATGAGGAGTCATGAGGGAAGACTGAGAACTCCTTGAGCACTCTCTTCTCCCATAGGCTGAAACTCTGGCAAATGCCAGCCCTAGAGTCTGGGTGCCTCTTCAGATAAAATACATCTCTAGCCTCTTTATTTAAAGTCTTTGTTTTCTCACAGCTTTCTTAGACTTTTCCAAATTCCTTTATCTATGTTCATTTTGCATGTGTATTTAAAAAAATATCCAGGAAAGAAGTCTATCAATCACTGAAATCTTTATACTGCTTCTCCTTAAGAAAGAGCAAGGGACACCTGGAACAAGACCACAGATGCAGATCACTGAGGCAGCAAATATATCTAAGCTTTTGTATGGTAAATTATAATGATAACCAAAATGCCTTGCAGCAGGGTAATAATAATACCTTGGAAAAGGCAGAAAATTGGAATCAATTTAGTTGGCAAGTGTTTGCTGCATTTTATATGAAGCCTTTATTCTTTAATGAAACACAATTTTCTCACGGAAACAACTTGCTTTTAGATTCAACTTCATACACAGAGTAGAAGTAACTACAATTAAGTTTGTCCTTTCTGTGTGCCTTATAGAAAGGCTCCCACTAATGGTTAAAAAAAAAATGAAAAAAAGAAAGAAAGAGAGGAATGCTTGGGTTTGTATGTATTTTAAAATGACAGCTGGTATTTCAGTTCCAATAAAAATGAGCAAATACATTCAGTGCCACTGATTCATCATTAATTTGAAAGTCTGACAACAAGTCTGTAATTTAAGATAAATATTAAGGATGACAAAAAATTCAAGGTAACCATTATTAAACTAAATATTTTGTTGATTTCTTTTGCTGACTGTTTAGGCTAAATTGTGATTTTTAATTTTCATATATAAAGGAGGTATTGGTGCTTGTTCTTCTGGTAATGTAGACATTAGGGAGGTAAGGAGTGTGAGGTGCCAGTTTTCATTCTAGTTCTGTTAAAGCTCTTTGCTGTCAGGAAAAGTCAGGCTGTTTTGCTTCCCTTCTGTGGAAAATTGACAACAGATAGATGAAACTTCGGGAATAATTAGGGAAAGTAGATATGTAAATTCCATTGGGGGAACCAATCATTCACAAATATATTGAAGTTAATTCAGTGTCCTTTTCTTTGAACCATGGCAGGGTTCAAAAAAATTATTTTAGGTTCCTTTAACAGTATCTAGAAACCTACATTGCCTCTTTAAAAATAAATTACAGCACACTCCACTCAAGAAATCACAAAGGGAAAGAGTGATATTTGAAATTAATTCAAAATTTTCTCCAACATGTCTCCAGCTGTCAAAAACACATTGAAGATATGCCAAACATATTTCAAAACACTTTCTGTAATTTGAAGATATCTCAAGTAATTTTTACTCTCAAAATAAATCTATAAAGGACCCATACTTCTCCCTAAAACTGTGGAATGAATCCTTTGTCTTTCCTCACAAAAACAAACAAAAAAGCCCAAATAAAACCCAAACAACAATCTACCAGATAGATAGGGAAATGTGCAGATGTGTTTGGGTTTGACTTTTTTCTTTGTTTATTTTTTAGAAATAGTAAAAATTAGTTCTGTGGTGAGAGTGCTCAGGCTGGGCTTTGGTAATCTGGACTCAAGGCCATGGCTCTGCCATAGATTTTCAATGTAGCCTTGGATGTGTTGTAAGTTCTCTGCTTTGAGTCTACTCCAGTAAAATGATGGCCCAGGCTGGCCATGGAAGATAGAAAACAAATATGCTGAATATTTACTCATCTATTGGAACACCGAGAGTGCCTGAATACATTTTATGGAGAAATATTTCCTTTGGAATAGTGAGTTTGTGATCTGTGCTGTCAAAAAAAATCACCTGAGAATCACCTGGATGGCCCATTTTGTATAAATAGTCATTTTGACAGGTGTCTCTTTGTACCGGAAAGGCCTAGTGCTCCTACTGTATTAAATATTTGCATTCAGCTTTACCTTCAAAATACTTTATAAACACATCTTAATATATATATAAAAACAGATAACATTAATAACTGTCACTAGACAGAGGAATTTTTAGCTTAAGAGTCTATACTCTCAAGGCTATTTTTAGCTTTGAGTCTATACTAGGGTAGATCATAGAAATCTCAGTATCCTTTCCTTTGTGATTGAACAAAACATCAGCAGAGCCGCTTTACTATGCAGCCCTCAAACCTTTCAAGGGTTTGAGTGTTCAATTCATACATGGCACTGACATTTTAAATGTATTTATTAAGACCATGTTTCTAATCACACTTAGCAACAGTTAGAGAGAGATTTCTGGAGATATATTTCTTATAGTTTACTAATGTATGCAAAGCTATGACTCTTTCTTGAAGAAACTTTGGAAAACTTCATGTCAATATTCTTTGCAAGACTGTAACTTAAAATGCCATTATCAGCAAAGTGTTTCTATGAGAAGCCACAACCAGAAGAAAGCCATAACTCTTCCTGTTAAGAATCTACTCCAACCTCTGTTAAAAATCAATGAAAAATTCTTTCTGACTCCTGCAGGTACAGAATTGCTCAATAAAATGTAGAAAATGCCCACAGGTTATTATTGTTCAGTCCATAAAAAGTCAGCCAAAAACTTAGTATTTTTCAAAATGTAATGTGTGTACACGTGCTTTAGTTCTTTTAAAAGCACTGCGGGATCCTGGTTCTTCAATAGACCATTCCCTGGAGTCAAACATTAGCAAACAACCCTCTGGGCTCAGGAGCTTTTACTGACAGCCTTTTGTTCATATGTGCTAAGCCATTTGAATTTCCTGTGAAGAGCAGGTCTAAGATGTCTCTGCCAAACTGTAAGGAAATGTTAAAGAACCCAAAATGTAGTTCCTGAAAATATAAAGGAACGTTCACAATAAAATCATGAGGCATTTAAATGTTCCAAGATTTTAAAGCCAGGAGACATTCATGGGAGTGACCACCTGCTTTGTGAAGGTGTTAGGATTTTCAACATTATCATTTTTATATTGAGGCGAAAAACTTGGAACAGAGCAAGATTATATCTTTAGAAAGACAGATTTTGCCTTTATCTGTGGGCTTCAGCTGATGGTGAGGCAGTATAAAATTCTGTGTGTAATTATCCTTGGCTTTTAACATGGCTCCTAGTTTTAAATTCCAGCAGGATTTTTCTATGCTTTTGTTTGCAGGATTGAAAAGTCCTGTACCCAAATTAACTCATACTAGGGGAAGTATGAGCAGAGGCTGTCCATGGAAGTAGAAATGTGAAAAAAAAAACAAACCAAACAAAACAAACCCAAACAAACAAAACCCCCCAAACGAACAAAAAACACAAACAACATTTTTGAGTCTTTGAAATATTCTCTATGACGAGTGCTTTATATTTTCAGGTGAAGTTAGAAGAAATTGTTGCAGGTGCTGGAGGATAAGTCATATAAGTGTTAGGCTAACAAAACTAGGTTTCTTTGGAAGGAATTATTTCAGTGCTTAAGGGCTGATTATCTTTGGCTTTACTGAGGAATTAATCTCATTTACCTATACATGGCTAGTACACCAAGATCCACCTATCATGTTGTAACTCATGTTACAACAGTTCATGTTTCAAGTAGCTCTTTATCCAATTCAGACCCTGTCTCTCTGGGACTAATCCAAGTGTAGCATTGTAGAGATTAGATTTTTTTTCGTGTTGGAGACAGCTTGTTCAAGCTGCAGAGATCATCATCTTACATCACAAGGGCCTTTGGAAGGGCATGGTTGTCAGTTCAGTGTTGTGCCTCTTCTGTAGGTCGTATGAAACCTGAGAAATGTTACCAAAACCAATGCTGACTAGAAGAGGAAGATCACAGCCCGTGAAAGTGTCTGCAACTTTACGCTCACTTCACTTCTGGAGTAGTTTCAGTATAATACTGTTCACTTAGCTATAAATGAAGGGTGACACTACAGTTGATCAGTTATAGGAATAGATAACCTCTCTCTCTTTCTTTATCAGAATTCTTCTTGATGATGTCTTATTGTTATGGGTTAGATTCCTTTAGGGAAATTTTCCCATCACTACCATGAGATGCTGGCAAAAATTTGAAGGGAAAAGGTAACCCTCTAAGCTGAGAACAGAATTCCTCAGCAGGTGGTGGGGTAGAAAACTTAATTGGTTTTGGCCTGAAAGCCAAAACAAGCTTCAAAACAAGAGGAAGGGGAGCCGCATGTATTTTTTTAGTGGGAGTACTAAATTGGAGCATACCATTCCTAAACCATGACAGCCTTAATTGGCACACAATGTGAGGCATGAATGTTTGAAGTAACAACAGATCTGCCCGGAGCGGAATGGAAACAAATTCGGTCTAAGTATTTTTTGTATGGGCCCACTGGCCACAATGTTGCTTGGTCTGTTCCTGTAGGTGTGGTACCTAACCCTGAATGTATTGCTGTGTGCTCCTTGTGGTGTTCTTATTCAGAGCAGGGAAAGGGATCAGGATTGCTGTGTTGCCATACCGTGGGATATCAGTTTATGACATGATAATAGTATCAAGGACAATGAGAGTCATTACATGTGTATTCAGTGTTGCTCTCCCACTCTTATCTTGGGTGCTACCATCGAGAGTCCATTAATAATCATACTCAGTCTGTGGGGGAAACAGGGGAGGGTTATTTTCCCTGTTTTATTTTTCCCTCTTGTCACCCCATTTTCCTCCTTCAGGAAGGCCTGTTAAAATAGGTTTTGAGATTTTGAGTTTCCTTTAGATATTAAGGAAAGCATATCTTATTGCTAAGTTTGCCAGGTCTCCTCAGTGCAGTTTACACCATGTTTAGAGTCAAGAAAGAGTTTTCTAGAAAGGTCACTCAGACATCTATTCCAAGGGTGAATAATCATGAGTGGCATGGAATGTGGGAGAAAATGGGCCAGTTTGGGGGAAACTCTCTGCTCCAATAGTTTAGAAGTCCACCCCTGAACTGAACAACTTCAGGACCCTGGTCAAGTGACAGATTATTTACATGGAGAATGTTTCAGAAACTCCAGAGAAGAGCAACTTGCAGTGTGCTGAGCCCTGGCTACTATTTTTCAAACACTGCTCATCACTAGACAGCACCCTCAGAAGGAGGAGGAGAAAAGCAGACCAACAGGCACTGTGGCCACTCAAACTGCAGCTGAACCAGAGGAACAACCCATGCCAGTAGCAGTCGCACCTATACAGAAAAATCCAAGGCCAAACCAATTTGCATAGTGAGGGATGAAGGAGAAGCAGGGCTCTCAGAACAGGAAGAAGAGGCAGGGCCAGAGATAATCACTAGATCCCTATCCCCATATGATCTGCAAGATATGTGAAAAGATTTCAGCCACCAGCCAGGTGAGCCCCTGGTGACCTGGCTGCTCTGATGCTGAGATATTGCAGCCTACAATATAAAACTAGATGGTAGTGAAGCTAAGCAACTAGGATCCCTGTCCCAGGATGTGGGCATTGACAAGGGAATTGGAAGAGAACAGAAACTCTCAGCCTCTGGAGGCAACTCCCATCAAGCATAAGGGAAAGGTCTTCTCTCAAGGATTTGTCTAGTAGTGCACTCAGGCGGATGGAACACCATGCAGCAAGGTATCCAGTACCTGAGAGAATTAGCTGTGCTCAAGATAATCCATAGGGATTCAAATAACAAGCAGTCCCTTGTAGATCAAGATGAGGTTCCGTGTTCGCAATCCATGTAGTAGAAGTTTATATGGAGCATGCCATCATCATACACCAACTTGTTGGCATTGAAGTCTGTAAAAGAAGGAGAACAAGCACTGCTTCAGGCAGCAACCTGACTCTGGCAATATGAAGATCATCTTTTTTCCTCCGTAGCAACCTGTGGCTTGTCCATGGAGATACTGTCCAAGACTGCAGACAGATTTGAAAGCATTAAGAAAACTAGACAGGAAATGTCCCATGCCTCATCAGCACAAATCAGAGTCTCTGCTATCGGGAGCATGAGGTAACCTGTTGTTTTACCTGCATGACCATGGAGATGACATGAGGAAGTGGGATGGAAAATCCACCTCTAGAAAAAATCCATGCCCTAGAAACATGGGTACATGAGTTGAGAGGAAGAAAAACCACCACAGGAAATTCTTCAAGGATAAATGCAGCTGCAGTTTCCAGAAAGTCCTCAGACATGATAGAATGGCTGATGTTACTTCCAGTCTGCTTGAAGGGACCTCCAGTTCATATTTACAAAATGTTAGCAGGTCCTATGACCAGAACTAGAGTAGTTTTGCCTCCAGTAAGGTGGAGGAGAAGGACAATGGGATCTACTGAACTGTGTGTGTCCGATGGCCTGGCACATGAGACCAATGAGAGTATAAGGCTTTAGTTGACATCAGCACAAAATGTACCCTAATGCCACCAACATATGTAGGGGCAGAATCTCATGTTATTTCTATTTTGAGGTGACAGGAGGATCCTAACCCCTGACTGTACTGAAAGCTGGAGTGAGACTTATTGGGAGAAAATGGCAAAACACCCCATTGTGATTCGCCAGAGGCCCTGTGCATCCTTGGCATAGATTACCTCAGGACAGGGTATTTCAAGGGTGCAAGAGGGAATTGTTGGGCTTTTGGGATAAGCTGCTGTGGAAATAGAGAAAATCAGACTGTTGAACACCATGGCTCATGGTCACTTTATTTCTTGCAGGTTTAGGTGCCCCACTTGACCTTCACCCCCTTGCTGCCAGTAAGAGATGGAGTGGCCAAGCTGAATGCTACCTACAGACTCACAAGAGTACTAGTATTAGTATTAGTATTAGTATTGAGGTCCTGATAGGCTCTTTGTGAGGAACGCAACAACTCAGAAATTAAGACATGGTAAGGAAAGGTTCGTGACATCTGTTCTTTCAGTATCGGAAGAATGGGCTCAGATATTGCCTGCTCTCAGTACAGAATACATGTATTTTTCAGCAGCATGTCCTAATCATCGGTATCGAAGCTTGGACAAAGCAAAGGGAATTTCTCTAAGTCAAGATTCTCCTAAGAATTTAGTCTGCAATTGGATGACCTCCCAAAACGGTCCCTTAATACCAGCAGTCCATGGTGATAATGTGGTAAACTTTCACTCTGGGATCAAGGATGTTTTGGAGATGGCAAATTATTTCCTTCTGCATTTGGCATTGCACATCAAACTAGAAAAAGCTGGTGCAGAACATTTTGAAGAGCAGAGCAGTGGTCCTCATTAAGCAGTCTATGTGCTAGCAGAGACGGGGACTCCTCTGGTAACATGTGACTCCTCTGGTAATATTACTGACTCAAATTGCAGTTTCAGACAAGTGCGTATATAGTTCCTTCATTGCACTTGAGATGATTGGCTTTGTTAGGTTATGTGATAAAAAGCTGGTCTTTGCACACATAGAGTTGCAGAGAGGAACAACAGCAAGTGGGGGAACCCCAGAGGTATTTCAACGGTATTTCCAAACACATTACAGGAGAGCCATCAGCACATTGATGGCTCATCTCCCCACTGAGGAATCACAGAGACACACCACCAACAGGGCACCACAAAGATCCGTCAGAGAAATGGAGGCCCTGTCCAGAACTTCCCAGGGCATTGCAGAAGAGTGATCACCCCTTGAGCTGGATGTGAGTTGAGGGGAGAGGCTTTCCAGAGCTCCTTACAACTTGACGGGGGCAATACTTTCAGTTATGGGACTCAATATGGGATGCATGGCAACAGTCAAGTACAAGACTTACTATGGGATGTTCAGTAGGGAAACCAAAGGCAGGGAAAGGGAGGGATGAAGGTGGTATGGGGAGAAATAAGGTTGATCTAAAATGGGGCTTAAGGGGACAAAGGGAGCCCATAAGCAAGCTCCTGGTCAGTATGTTTGTCTGGCCATGCTGTGTGTCATACCAGCACATCTTGTCATGGCTTCTCATTCTGCTCCATTTCTAACTATTACCCTGTGCGTGTGTGCATGTGTCTGTGTGTGAGAGTTTAAGTGCCAGCAGCTGTAGTGGGACCATGTGTCACAGGTCCATAGGAATCTCAGCAGGGCAAGTGCCTTGGGAGTCAGAGGAAAGGAGGGGGGTGTGTATGTATATGCGTTAGGAGGGTTTGTACCAGTCACTGGTATGGGGCTCTGGGTCTCAAGAGCTGCTTGCACGCCCAAGTGATGGCAGGATAAGAGGCCAGTGACTGGGTGGACTGTGCCCAAGTCCAGCTACTGGATAGATCACCACTGCATATATACATAAGTATATATTTCCCAATAATACATCGAACAGCCAGAGAGAGGAAGAGGATGAGGCTGTTGGTGCTTGCTGTGGTTTCTGTCTAGGTTGATCTGTGTGTATGGCAGTGTATTTATTTGTATAGGTGCTGTATATCTCTGTGTGAGTGTCTGTGCCAATTTGGAACCCATGCTGCTGGCTGGCCATGGGAGCACAGAGCTGCAGTTGCCCTCTGCATGCTGTTCAGCTGCTGGATTCAGCAATGTAAAACAGGTTTGGTGATGATTTTTTCTTGTATGAAATCCATGTCTCTTTGTGCATTTGCTTTGTGGGATTTAAGCAATTTTGAAAACATTTATTAATTTGTGTGTTTGCCATCCATGTTAAAAGTTCTTTTGTGGTATTGTTTCTGGCAGTCTTATCAAAGTGAAGAGCCAAATACAGGTGAATTGAGGAACTGTAGAAATGGCCTTAATGGCTCTTTATCCATAGACCAAAACAAATGGACAGGTAAAGTCCAGATTCTGGCACTGACACAATACCTCACAGCTTTGGAAGCTGATACCAAGAAAATTGGCTTTGATTTGCTAGAGTTGAACATAATCATTAAACATATAAAGATGTCCCACTGAAATAACTGAAACCATTCACACTTTTCACTGCTTTGTATCTGTAAGAACCAGCTTTTTACAATATGGGTCTTTTGACTACCACTGAACGCATGTGATTTCCCCAGTTCTCTACCAAATCAATTATATTTGCTTAATTTCAAATGCATTTTGTTGGGAGAAGAGAATAAAGAATCTATTGTATTAAAATAGTCGATGAGCGGTTGGCTGTATATGTTCTCTAGTTTGGCTTTTACTAGTACCTGTCACTCCTAGCTCCAAAGTCCTGCTATTCCTCTTTTCTGTAACACCTGCAGTGTTAATGACTGGCAATAGTGAGCTCTGCACCTGCAGATTCCACACTCAGAAAACCTATTTCATAATCTCTGGAGATATATTTGTTAAGACCAAGTTAAAAAACTCTTCAGACTCCACATCTAGTCTGTCACCTCAAAGGCCTGTGCATCCACAATAAAAATTTGGGAGCTTAATATGTGAAGGTTTTAATATGTAAGTAATATTGACTCCTGCAAAGTATTACATATAGATGAAATGAAAGAGCAAGCTTTTTGAAAATAAATGGTTGATTATCAGGCTCACTGTTCTGTCACAATATCATGCTTTTTATTTTCCTTGACCCCTCAGGAAGACAGGAGAGTAGTGTAAGGGAACATGAAATCACAGTCACTCCAGTGTTCCTCAGGGTCTGAGTTTACTGCTTATTTACTGTGGCCTTATTCTTCACAAAAGTGGTGCTCCAATAACAGTGCTTGATCAAGATCAGAATAACAGAGTTAGGACCACTGCTGGGGGTTTGCTATCAGTCCAGTCTCATTTTCATTTTCTTAAAATTCCTTCCCAGTTGCAGCATCTCAAATTCGAATTCCCACAAGTTACTGGTGGTGTTAAAAAATGTTGGCTGTTTGCATAATAGCTTTTTTTTTTAAAGTCCATCTACATGATGAAGTCATTTGTATTCTATTTGTTTGTGTTAAATCCAGATAAAATATTTAAGACAGCAAAATGGTTAATTCCTTTTCTTCAAAGGGTGTTTGTAGTTTTCAAGTGAACAAACACCAAAATATCTTGTGTTCACTCTAGACAGGGCTGATACTGAGTATCTTCTTTGCCCAGGGTCAATAACTATCACTCACAAAGTGGAGTTTGTAGCAGATCCCCCTGCCCCCTCTGAAGCTCAGTACCCACAGCAAGTGCCCACGTCTCCCAGCCTGGCAGGGACCCTTGGTGGGTGAGGGTACCCCAGCCTTGTGACAGGGCCACCAGTTGCCTCACCCCACTCCAGCTGCACCCATGGGAGGAAGCAGCCACAGAGAGAAGGAACCAGAAGTACCTCCCCGTGCCACTCCTCCCCTCTGCTGGGGATCCCCGCAGTGCTCCCGAGCACAGCATGCACCAGGCTGCAAGTGTTACTGCCTCAAAAGCTTTTCACTGGTCTTTACGTGCCAAGCCCACATGCTGCCTTGCTGCGGACCATGGCCTCTACCCTGGAGAAGTTCATTCATTCTCTGGACCCCAGAGCCCTTCCCAGGGTCCTTGAAATCCAGTCAGGCATCTATTTCCAAGGTGAGCATTGAGTGCTTTCTGGTAATGCTTTGCAAGTCTGTATTTGAGATCAGGTCCCCACTCTGACTGAAACATGGGGAAGGCAGAGAGAGGATGCTGATGGAGTTGTCTCCTAGCAGTTTTCTAGCTTTCACTTTGAAGAATGATCAGTGGCTTCAGAAATGTCTTTGGTATGGTGTGCATTTGGTCTTCTCATGGGCAGTGAAGAAGAAAATGTAGTTAGTCCTCATTGTATCCTGGAAAGAGTACTGCAATAAGACATGAATTTGCTTTGCACTTACACAGAGCCATCAATCCAGCAACCGCAAATCACCTCCCAGTGTTTAATTGATTAAACCCAGCTTGCGTTTCTGGGGCTGCCATAGAGAGGTGCTCTCTGTCTCAAGGGGTCTGAAAAGTGACCGTGAGGGACTATGAAGTTTTCCTGAAGTTCTGTCCTGCACTTGAGGGTACTTCAGCTGGTGCAACAATACAAAGGGGTGGATATGAGATGGACAGGAGCAATACAGGGCCATATTTTACTGGGTTTTCTTACTGTAGATATTTTTTATGGTGTTTTTAGTGTTGGGCTCCGCTTGTGCACAAAACACAGTGGAAAGATAGTAAAGAGGCTTGCATTGGAAGGAAAAGTCCTACTCTTGGTCAGGGCACAGACTTTGTTCCATGACAGTGAAAACATCATGTCAAGCCCATGTATCAGTTTAGGAAAAGAAAAGTACCTCCATGCCACTGCAAGGGAAAACCTGAAGTCCAATTAACTAAAACAGAGAGGGCTTCATGAAATGAGAAATGAGATGAAGTCTGCTTCAGCTTCAGCCAAATACTCACTTCAGGATCTGCAATATCTCCCTTTACACCAACCTACAAGTCCTCATGCTGATCCATAGTAGGAGAGGAGGTTGCCGTGGAAAGTCTGAGTGGCAATCTGTAGCTGTGGTCAGAGCAGGTGATTTTGCCCTCCATAGGAACAGCCTCTTGGGGCAGAAAGAAAATGGGAAAGAATATACTGAATCTGTAATGGTAGCATATTGTCCATGTTCTCCCAATTGCCCATCCTGGTTGTTCTGGAAACTGGCTAGGACATATGAATTGTACTGATACACAAAAAGGCATTCTGGAAAATAAACTCAGCTAAAATATCCGGAAACTTTTGAAAATATACTTTTTTTGTGTTCTTTGTTATATGGCCTATTCAAGTTTAATGTTTTAAGCTGGTCTGACAGTGGGGACTGAATTAAGCTCTTGATAAGGAAGCTGCTATCTGCATGATGAGGAGTGGAATTGCAATGAAAAAAGGGAAGATCACCTCCTTAAGTAGGAGTAGCCACTATATTTGTCTCTTTGCATATGGCTAGGAATCAGAAGGGATATGAAAACAAGTGGTATTTATGGGTACATGTATGTATGTAGACATGTACATATGTATGTGTGTGTGTGTATATATATATGTATGGTATGTATGCGTATGTGTACATGAAATACTGTGAGATGTATATATATGTGTACAAAATGCTATGGTAAAATGATGGTAAGCCAGATTTTTGCAGGTTTCTGAGTTCCTACAGTCTGTATTCTGCTGCTCCTGGATGGTAAAACTCATATCAGTACATCTTTGTAGCTGGGGTAAACCCTTCCAACATGAGGAGAAAAAAATGGTGGCAACTTAGCCCACAGACCATTCTGCAGCAATGTGTACATATGTGAGACAAAAAGGCTATTAGCTGATGACTGACTATAACAAAAGAGCCTTCACAGCCTTGGGAGGGAGCAGTATGTGCTCTAGAGACCTGGGAATATTTGCATTAAAAAGTGTGCTGCTTTGATCCTTTTTTGGTCTTCATCAGCACCACCTCTTCCTGTCCTCTGCTCCTGGTGGCTTCTCAGCTGTGTTCATACATGTTCCACCAGCAGAATAGATGCAGCACTAATATATGTGCATGTCCCATACAACATGTGTGATTGATACAGACACTCTACTTGGCTCCTTCACTTCACAATCAGCATATCCCAAGAATACTTGCAAGTACCTAGAAACACCAACATCCTGTAGCAGGCTTGTCTTGGTTCTTCTTCCTCACTTCAGAAGAAGCTTGAGATGCTCAAGGTACTTGGTGCTTGATAAGTTTGCAGGATCTAGGGCTACAAAAGATCTTCTCAGGCCAGGCTCTCTTTTCCTCTCTCTCCCTCCCCCTCTGAGCTCTCTGTCTCTGCCAGATCTCTCCTGAATATTTTGCTCCCTTCTGTACCCGGCAGCAGGGGTGAACACACTGTTCGTGATTGCACGATGTTGCATTTTCTGAGGAAAAAGTAGTGCTTCAAAGAGAGTCTGAAGTAACTCCTGCTAAACAGGAGAATGGATCACTTTGAGCACTTCAGGTTTCCACTAGGACAACCAGTCTTCAGTCCTTCCTCAGGCAGATCCCCCCACTCTCACAACCTTTTTCATCTCTCCTACCCTATGCAGTACACCAGCAATCACCTTGTGGGTAAGGGCAGGTCTATCAGCAGGGTACATGGGTTTATTGCTATGGTTGCAGGGACCAAATCTGAGAATTTGTGCACTGATTGTAGTAGCTCCCAAACAGCTACGCAGTCATCCTGGTCAGCTGAGTGGTTTTATGGAGTGTGATTTCTTGAATCTGTAACCATTCTTAGCACAACATGCAGACAGTAAGGGAGATCTATTTTTAAAGCATTGTATGTGATTGTTTGAAACAGATCAATCATTAGGGATAATTAATTTTCCCGTGTAAGAATTTAAAATAGCAATAATTTGTATATATGTAAAAATGTTAATGTTTATTCCCTTCTCCCCAACACCCCCCAAAAAGGCAAGTTTTTTTAATATCAGCTTAACCAGGTACACAGAATAGCTAATAGAGTCTACTAAATCCATTAGAGCTGTCACATCAAAGTTGCAGCAGCCAACCAAAGAAGGCTACCAGCAAGCTACCAGCAAGTGGTAAGAAGACTAGAGTGTAATTCATTCACTGTTCTATAGTGTATTGTGTGCTGTGGGGGTGGAACTCTCCATTTAGAGAGTGGAAGCAGTGTTTTTCACACATTGCACTTAGGTCTAATGATTTTACAAATGTAGGACTTGCAAATTAGCCTTGTGGTTCTTGACAAATTTTCAGGACTCCTGAAAGCATAAGGAAAGCATAGTGCTTTGTAAGGATGGATGTATCTTTTTCCATGTGGTAAGGTACTTTTCTTAGAAGCTACAAAGTCAGGCTCCAGGAAAAGAGTGGGAATTTGATTGCCTTGGGCAACCTGAAAGAATCCATTCTGAATTTATATCCACGTTATACCAAATAAAATCTAGATCTCTGCTTTCAGAATTGTCATATCTCATTTGAAAATAGAAACACAGGTGAAAGGAGATGGTAGTTCTACAAATGCCAGGGATGCCTCTCAGGACAGCTATTTTGGACTCTGCAGTCATAATGTCACTGCTATAGAAACTGGACTGTAGTGTTGAATCTCTGAAGGGAATAGGAAGGCTGGTTATAAAATAAGAACAAATCTGCCAGATACAAATAACTTGATAATCAGCACTGATTAGAAAGGAACTGCAGTGTAGACTGAAGTACATGACAATTTAATAGCTCATTAAAATATGTTATAAAAATATTAAATTGCTGAAACTCCGTTGGGAACCGATTTGATTGATCAAATATCTTTCTTTGAACATTTTAGTAAATATTGATACTTAGTGAGTTAAGTACTGTCTGACTATTGATTTTTAAAGATAGCATGAAAGTGTGGGTTTTCATCTTTATGTTACAAAAATTATGTCTGTTTTAATACCAATATAATGACTTTATGGGTAATTGAATTTAATATTCTGCAGGTTTAATTTAACCAGTGGCGGAACAGTAAAAAGTGTCAAACTTTAGTTATGAAAAATGTTGAACCACTCAAGGTACCAATTCTGTTGGTGTTTCTTGTCATTAGCCTACCCACAGCCTTCCCATTCTTGCTCCACCTAAACAGAAATCCCACATTGTCTTTTTTTTTTATTCCCCTAAAGCTAAACACACACATCACTGATGGTATTCCTCCATTCCCCCAGGGATGAGGACTTGCCAGAGTGCAGGGAGAGTCGGTAGCTCTGCTCTGCTGTTGGGCTGTTCGAAAGCAGCATGTGTGTTGTGCCAATCACAGTTCCAGGACATCTCCTCTTTATCATGGACCTGTGAAACAGTTTGGAAACCCTGTGATCTGCACACTTTCTCTGAGGAGAAGCCAGCAGCCTCCACCTCTGCAGGCTGGTGTGCAGTGAAGCAGCATGGTGTAGCTGTGGTGCTCCACTCTCTGGGGTTCTGGCAAGTGCCAGGTCTCTCTGTACAGTGAGAAGACTTTGGGAGGAGGCAATCATCGGGTCACATACACATCCTTGGGATCTAAAGATTCTTAGTATTGCCAGGTGGGGATCCCTTCTCTGGGCAGCTTCATGCTCTGACTGCTGCATGAGAGGCAAAGCCAGACAAAATCCTTTGGGATTTTCTCCTCCTTTGCTGAACATGAATAGTTTCATTTCAAAACTCACTTTGGTGGACTATAAAGAATATGAACATGCTTAGGATCACAGTTCCTCTTGCTGACTGTGTATTCACACTTGCTTGCCGCTTCTGTAGTTTCAATTTCACCCTCTCTGCTTCTGTGACTGGGAAACAACACCTTTCCAAAGTGCACCTCTGCAAGTCTTTCAGGGGAGTGATGGATTCTGCTGGCCATCGGGTGCTGGAACTCTTCGTAAAAAGCCTTCTTAATCTTGTAGCTGTAGCTAGGCAAACTAAACATAAGAGGAATCCTTGTCTATCAAGTTTTAGCTGCCCCAAATCCTAATTTAGACATGAAATCACTCCTAACACTAACAGTTAGAAAATGATCACATAGGACAGAATGTTTTTTACTGTTTCTAAGCCAACCTAGAGGGAACAAATCCTGCTCCCTTTCCAAGCGTGATAAGCTGATGAGTTGATGAAGACTGGGATATGGAGTCTGTAATATGCATGAATAAAACAAGCAAGCTGCCTCTTCAGGATTAATAAAACTACTTTTTCTTACAAAAAACAATAAGATAATTTAAAACAAAGGCTAAAGCATGGACAGCTTTGATGAAGATAATTAGAGTTGTATTTCTTAGAGGTCAGTATCAGTAAAAATAATCTGTGTGTTTACTGGGTGAATTCTCCGTTAAGTGCACGCCAAGGGAGATTTGCGCATGAAATTGGTGCAATTTATGGTAGAGTGAGATAGAACCAAACCTGTCAATTTTACACCTGTAAAAACGGAACACAGTTGTTTCCATTCCTCTTGATTGAGCAATTAGGAACAAGAGCCCTAGGTACAGACAGAGTAACAGATAGTTTGGATTCTCTTTTTTGGTCAGTAGTTGGAGCATGTTGGTAAATTTTCTCCATTAATATGTACCACCAAAACTCTCTTGAACTTGTTCAAGCTGCTTCAGAAGCGTGTTTTATTCTAAACAAGAAAGAAAGTGTCCTTCAGTGAACGCGATATGAGAACAAACCCTGGCTTTTATGGGTGAAATATTGCTCATTTTATTCATACTGCTGCCCTCAGTGGGATGACTCATTCAGATGTGGTAAGAAAAATCTGACCCTGGGTAGCTAGCACTCAGCTGTTTTGAGGATTTCCTTTGTGGGGATTTTCTTTCCATGACATTCAGCTTTGGAGGAAGTAGGCAGAATACCCAAACTGCCTTGTTTGTTTCAGTGCAGGGATCATCCCCTTGTCTTGGATTGCTGAAGCTCCCTCAATGTGCTGGTTTCCTGCAGTGGAGAGGGATACCCAGCTATCATTGCATGTGGGCCTTCAGGGTAGTTAGAAGGAGGTCTACATCAGGAGGAGCCCTATTTCCCTTCCCATGAACCTATAAAAAGCCTATAAAAAATATGAAGACAATTTTCACATACTCAGGCTCTGGAAAGATGATGGGACAACTATATTAAATGTCATAGGAGGGAAGATCCTGGGATAAGCATCCTGTGATACACAAGCCCATGACCACACAGTGTTTCTATGTTACAGGGCTTTTGTGGGGTAATTTTTCCTTTTAGTACCTAGTGATCTGTTAATGAAGGAACATGGCATTTGTCCAGGTCTGGGTAGTTCCCTTGGACACACAGTAGTGGCACAAGGGGAAGGATGCTGTGATCTCAGTAGGAGAAAATGCTTAAACATGTTTCCAGTTCTGGGATGCATCTGTGAAGCACTCAACACTCTGACTTGATCCTGCAACTTAATTTAAGCAGCCTTCTTAAGCCTAGTCCAACAAAACATAGTCTTTCTGTTAAACATACATGTCAATAAACATTAATTCAAAGTAATTTTTCTGAAAAAAAAAAATTAGTAAAACTAAATAAATCACAAACAGCTAAACCAGTGACTAATGCTGTTCCAAAGCAGGTTCAGGCATTCTCTTCACTGCTGCAGTAATTCTGACTCGTGTAGGTAAACCCAAATAAAAGGTCAAAATATGGCACTGTGAGCTTCAGTTTCACTTGCTCTTTCCATTATAGCAGGTGCTGCACGCTTAAAGCTCTGCTGCCACATGCAGAGCATAAGCCCTCTGGATAGGTGAAAATCAGAAGAAAGTATTTATAAAAAAAAAGGCTATAAACCTATCAGGAAAGGAATAAATCAGAAACTGCAGAAGTAATTTTTTAAAAAAGTTCTTTATGATTGAAATGGCTTAAAGCACTTGACATTTAAAGTTTGACATTATATAGCAAAAGATAAATCTTACAGCTTTTGTTTTTTGATAGTTTCATGCTAGCAAAAATCAGAACCTTAGCAGCCTAAGTCGATATAATCAAGATAAGATGCATCTTTGCATAGAGCCTTTTGGAGGATTTGTGTCCCACACTGACCAAACCTGAAGGTTTTTGTTGCACAGGACCTGTTAAAGAGAGAAAAACTGTTAGAAACCTAGTAAGTTGCTTTGTCATCCTTTGATTTATAAAGGATCTTCCACTCAAATTCACACTGCCTCCATGACCACTGCTATTCTTGGGCCTCTGGAGTACTGTGTTGGCATGGAGGAGCTGGGTTCACCCACTCTTGTTGGGGGCATCTTTTGGGGTAGGAAGGACAGGGTGGATAAAAGCCTTAATTTATACTATTTGCAGCCTGGGTTTAGAGAGAAGCTGGGGCATGCTTCCTTCTTTGACTGGCATTGTGCATACAATTTTCAGCCTCTTTCCCACAAGATGTTAGTTTATTTGAGTTTAGTGGGGAAAATCCAGCATGCTGATGGGCATTTTTGATACTCAGGAGGTATGTGAGACAAAAAAAAAAAAGCCTAATGTCTCACCATCAGGGATTGTTTGCTTTTCTCTCTGTTTAATCAGAGTATAATATGATTAAAATTATTAAGCAAAACTTTCCTGCCTTGAAATTTAAAATAAATCTCATTTTTTTCCAAAGAGCAATCGGCTGGCCCTCAAATAGTGTCCATAAGGAATGATGTGTTTTTTATTGATACTAATTATAGATACATTATTCCCTTCATATTACTTTGGGAGCCTGCAGCAGCCTTAATAAAACAGTGATTTCAGCTGAGCTATGTCATAGGGGAAAGTAGGCTACTGTTGTAATTCTGGCTTGAATAGCTACACCAGGAGACTGAGCCTTTACATGAAAGCAGAACCATTTCACAAGGCCCTGAAACAGTTCCCTCTCGTTGGGGAAGACAGCACCCATATGGGCAACCGATGACAACTTAATAGTGGAGATGGGAGCACTGGGAAAAGGACAAGGTGACAAAGTTCTACTCTTTTAGGAGATGTAGGGATACCTTTCATCTCACTGCTAAGCAGCCAGGTTCCCAGTTCTTTGGATCTTCTTTCAAAGACTGCTCAGCCTGCCAGCTGCAATGAATTCAGTGAGTGCTGCTGAGAGATGAAAGGGGGAGTTTTTTCCTTCAAGGATTCAAACTCATGGAGCTAGGGAGTCCATACCTAGTGTTTGGCCTCAAAAGTCACTGTTTTTTGCTGGGAAAAAAGCTTTGGTGTCTTTTAAAATAGGAAAAAAAAAAGCATGGAAGATACTTGGAAGTGCTTAGCAACATCCTGTAGCAAACAGGGAGTCAGCCAGCCTGTGCTCGAGCTTCAGCCCTGCTGAATAATCCTCTGTGCCACCTTAGTCAAGCGTTTTGTCTCATTTGCATCACTCTCCCTGGCTGTCCATGTTAAACTGCCCAGCGGCATGCAGCAAAGGGAGTTCCATCCCAGTGATGTATTATTGCTGTTTGTCATGGCCCTGATTTTGAGCCATACTTCCTGTCAGCATCAGTGAAGCATTCACTATGAGAGCAGTCACCAAATGGAGCTCTATGCTGCTGGGAAGGAAAAGGAACATATTACTGAGATATTTTACTGTTCTATATTGTATTATAAAATATTTCTCAGTGGTACTGTCACATGCTCTGGCATGAAGAATGACAATCTCCATCTCAGGCATTCACTGTATTTATATTTTATATTGTTGGTTTTAATACAAAAATGCTCTTCTTGTACCTATAATGAGAAATAAATCAAATAAAGGTCTCATGTTAGGGAGAATGGTTGTGTGGCTGCTATACATTTTAGGAAAGATGGAGGAAAAAGATATTGAAACAATTGTGGTGATTGCTTTGATGTGATCACAGTGTTGCTAATACAGATTGTCGACTAGAGATGAGTTTATGAAAGGATATAAATGTGGTTTTTATTGAACAAAGTAACATTCCATAAAGGGTGATTTCAAAGGCAACAAGCTCTTTAATTACAGCCTTCAGAGGTGTTGTTTGATCACTGTAAATAAGATGTTTTATTCTGGGTTCTGCTAAAATGGTAGGGGGTTTTTGCATTATATTGAATACATCTTTCTCAAATCAAAAGATTCTGTTCTTAAGGTTACTTGATTCATATTTTCAAAGTGTTACATTTTCTTTGTGACTTCAGTGGGAAAAACAAAGTTATTGTTGTGCAAAAACAAATAAATGTACTAAAAGGTCCATTTTAATTTTAATTTTATTTTTCAATATATTGTGTGAGGAGGTCCACATCACATAGCTAAAATAAAGTCTGTCAGGATGACATTGTCACAGAGTGGGAATTTTCATAATGTTTTAAGATTAATTAACTTGGCTTTTCGAGGAAAAAGAACTTTTATTATCCCATTTGAAAGCTATGTGGCTTCCCTCTCCCTTTTATCAGCACAAATATTTGCTGCAAATGCCCAGGTAACATTTTTCTTGTCTGAATGTAATCTTCATTGTATTATTCCAGGCAAACTGCCAAGCAAGGGCTAAAATCAGGGCCAAAGCAATCTAGTTGCAGATGAATAAGTAATTACAATCAATACTGTATGTGCAATTTCACTCCCAAAAGTGAATCTGTTCTTGTATGGCTGGCAGATTTTCATTTTTAATTTTTTTCTAATCCTGGTATCTATAAAAATGAGGCTTCTGCAATCATGGTTTCAGTTTGTTAGCCTTTATCCTCCCAGCCTTTGACCTTCATAATCTTTTAACCTCTTGTCCTATTTCCAAAGAATCTGATAAAGGAGGAGATAATTAAACTCCTACAAGTTGTCCATGAAAATGGTCATCTAGGTGGATATTTATCTATGTACATATATACGTACATCTATCTGTCTATCTACTCATATGTAAATTTTCCTACTGATTAGCCTTTGAAGGTTGGTCTCTGACTTTCTTAAGTGGGAGTGGTTATATGAGCTATTTATCCAACTTCTCTTCTGCGATGAAAAGTAACATGCTATGGTGTTGAGAGACGGGATTCTTGGGCACTCTTTTCTTCTACTCTGCTAAAGCTTTCCTATCTTCTAGAAGACTTAAATCATCTTTCCTAAATGTTTAATACCCTTTGTCCTCTTGACCATCCCAAAAATTAAATCTTTTTTTTCTTCCTCTTTTTATTTTTAATTCAAGAAGAGGTTCACTTTTACTGGTACTATTACAAAACGTTTTCTTTGCCAGTGAATTATATACCCAAGTTTATTTTTTTGATGGCAGGACAATGGGCTTCCTTAATTTTAATTTTCTTGGGGTTTTTTCTTTGTTTTGTTGGGTTTTTTGTTAGTTTTTTCATGACACTTTCTTTACATTTTAATTTTCATCTCAGTTTTTTCTAGAATGGATGCTCTTAGATGAATGATCCATTTTTTTTTCCACAGCAATGCTATGATTTATTCTGATGAAAGACCCTGAGAGTTAAGGTGCCATGGCAGCCCTATGCATCTGTTCTGTGCACACTCTTTTGTGTTTTGGAGTGTGGCATTTATAATCCATCTTTTTTTTCTGAATCCATTATCTTGACCCTTGATGTTTCAATCAGAGCCTACAGCTCCATGTAATGGTTTTGTAGGCTCCAGCTTGCACTCCCCATGCTTGTCTGCCTTAGGTACTTCCCCTCTTTTATGAGTGCAGGTTTTCTTTTCTTGTGTATTTTATCCTTTTCATGTAGTGGTTTAGATTGTCAGTCATCTCTACAGCGCTAGGCCACCACTTATCCTGTTTTTCTTCTGGTTTGCAAATTTCAGTTGCCTTGTCAGAGGCCAATTTTTGTGTCAGCCAATCATCTGGTTTTGAGTGTTTGGTAGAATGAGTCTCTTCCTAGAATCATAGAATCATAGAATGGTTTGGGTTGGAAGGGATCTTGAAAGACCATCTAGTACTAACCCCCCTGTTGTGCGAGGGTTTAACTAAACCAGGTTGCTCAGAGCCCCAGCCAACCTAGCCTTGAACACCTCCAAAGATGGGACATCCACAACTTCCCTGGGAAACTTGTTCCAGTGCCTCACCACCCTCACAGTAAAGAATTTCTTCCTAATATCTAGTCTAAACCTACTCGCTTTCAATGTGAACCCATTCCCCCTTGTCCTGTCACTAAATGCTCTCGCAAATAGTCTTGCCTTGTCTTTCCTGTAAGTTCCATTCATGGAAACCATGAATACCCTCCTTATGGGTATTGGTTGACTGGATCTTCAGCCTCAGACCTGTCACTGACTAATTGTATTTTCACCTTTTTGCAAAATCTTTTTATTTTGTGATGGAGGGCAAGACTTCTCAAACTCTGCCATAAAACTTGTAGTTAAGCTACTATGCCTGAAGAAAAGTAAATCTGATAAAAGTAGTGAGTCCCTCAGAACTAGTCATAGTCAGAAACACAGCCCTCTATTTTTTAGTGACACCACTCCATTGCAGTTATAGAGGAAGGAGCGGTTAAATATCCCTCAATCACACCATTTTTTTGAGAGCTTTAACCCCTTAACTTCTTCATTTAGTGGATGAGGGAAAGGGTGTGAATGTGGTCCACCCAGACTTCAGTAAAACCTTTGGCACTGTCTCCCACAGCATTCTCTTGGCGAAGCTGTCAGTCCGTGGCTTGGACAGGTGCACTCTTCACTGGTTAAAAAACTGGATGGATAACCCAGCCCGGAGAGTTGTGGTAAATGAATGACAAGAAAGACATTGAGGTGCTGAAGCATGTCCAGAGAAGGGCAATGGAGCTGGTGAAGGGGCTTGAACATAAATCCTGTGAGGAGTAGCTGAAGGAACTGGGGTGGTTTAGTCAGGCTCAGGGAGACCTTATCACTCTTTAAAACTGTCTGAAAGGAGGTTGTAGCTATGTGAGGGTCAGTCTCTTCTACCAGGTAACTAGCAAAAGGACACGGGAAAAGGGACTCAGGTTGTGCCAGGGGATCCAGCTGGATCTCAGGAAAAATTTCTTCAGTGAAAGAGTGGTTAAGCATTGGAACAGGCTGCCCAGGGAAGCCCAGGGAAGTGGTGGAGTCACCATTGCTGGAGGTAGAAAGTGAGTAGACATGTCATTTCATGGTAGGTATTAGTGGGTATGATGTACTCTGTTGAAGGTTTGACTTGATGATCTTAAAGGTCTCTTCCAGCCTTAATGATTCTATCATTATTTGTTTAGGGACTCTGCTTGGGCTGCTCTACTTCAGATACCATGTTATTTAGAAACTGGCTGCAGCCAGCAACGACACTGAACCTGAATGGCTCAGTGCTCCTACGGAAGAGCACTGGTGGTGTGTGAGTGAACATCGAAGGGAGCACTTGCAAAGGATGCCTAGTAGAGAAGAAATCAAATGTGCTCAAAGCCCCTAATTAGTCTGTAGTTGCTTTCATATGTTAAATGGCTTCTTGGAGTCTATTTTCAAGTGAGGAAATCTGGAGAAGCTGGATCTAAATCCACGCTGAAGAAAAAAAGCCTCTAGAAGCCATGAGCTCCCATTTTGAGTAGATTTTCACAAATATTTGTTCAGAAGTAAGAATATTGGAATTCTTTGTTCATCTTGCCATGTTTCTGAAATGCAGAGATCACCATGCTGGGTCCTCAGGGATTCCCTGTATCTCATAATATCGTGTTTGCTTGTGATCTCTACTGTGTCTTATGTGAGCAGTGGGGGGG
>WEIV01019325.1:3256-33747 GCA_013390005.1 Calyptomena viridis | reverse complement strand
TTTTGTAACTATGGAAGTATCTCCCATTTTCTGTATGTGTTACCCATGTAGATCTTACAATAGTAAGGATGCAGTCTGGCCCATCTGTTCATAGGCCAGACAAATACACAACTCTTTTTCTTAAGTCAGAATTACAAGAAAATCCTCTAAGCCCTGACACTATAAAAAAAGAGGTGCATGTTTTCCACTGACAGTTAATACNACAAATAGTTTTTCTTTTTAAAACCACAGGTACAACAAATGATGAAAATGTGAATTCTAATGATGGCTTCCACAGTGAATATTTTGTATGTGAGGGGAAAAGTAACAATTTGGTATTTTGAGACAGATCTTCAGGGAATGAAATGGGGATAAGCATAGCACTGCCTGAATAGTAGGTTATTTCTAGGAACTATGTTATGCTGTAGGAAGACGATGACTGAAGACTTGAATTAGTAGAGTCTCCTCAGAGAAGAATATTAATAGAAATATTTTGATAGATATGGTTTAGATTTATTTTTTAAGTAATGGAAATACAATTCCTACACCCTTGCTGAGTTTAAAGCTTCTGTCCATGTGACTATGTAAAAATAAGATTTTACTCTTTACTCAATGAGTATTCTGGGAAAAACTGCTATTAACTCGTTTCCCTCCCTCTTCTACACAAGTCCAGAGAAGTTAGGTCATCTAAAATAACTAATACTTTTCCTGATGTAATATGTCATATATAGCACTTATGCCTTGAGTTATACCTGAATACAAGAATTTTGGCAGCTAAATTAAAATACTTTAAATAAAAAAGAAATGTCACATGTAACAATTGGTATATTCACTATGGAAAAAAGAATAGTAGGAATACTGCAGATTGTAACACTTTAATTAAGAAAGTTTTTTTCCAAAACTTTTCTAATTTGAATTTTAATGATGCTTTTAGCATTGAGGTAAATGTGTTTTAATGAAAACCATATCTGCCTATTTTACAAGGTTCAGATTTGTTGTATCTGGTTTGTCTGTTTCTGGAGGTGATGAAATAACTGATGAATAAAGTATCTGGGAAATCATTAAATTAATTGTTAAACGAAGGCTCACAATAGGACTTAAAATCTCCATCTGAATAAAAATTTTGGCAGAAGAGGAAAAACCTTTCTAGGAAGTCAGGCTTCCACAGTTTTACAATAATTATACAAGAACAGATGTCCCATTTTGATGCATACCTGGAGACCACTTATCAATGCTGATACTTCAATTGCTTTGTGGAACAGCCCTAAAACATACTTTGCTGTCTTTATGTCACTTCTCACATCTTTGAAATGTGCATTTTCTTCATGCTAATTTAAATCTAAAACTTCATTTTATTCCGTAAAAGGAAATTTTAATTTATCTAACTAAAAAATTGCTTCACCTTTGGGGGCACATTAATATATTGCACCACTTGTCAGCAATGGCATCTAGAATGAGAAAGCAGTATCTTGGCCCTGCTTGAGCAGGGAGGTTGGACCAGATGACCCACAATGGTCCTTTCCAACCTGACCCATTCTGTGTTTGTTGTCTTCATGCTGAACTATAGGCTAGGCTATAGAATCCTCTAGACCCACTATTTCATCACAGCTCCCCAGAGACCTCTACAGCTATTTTTGATGTGGATTATATGTATTATTTTTTGTGTAGCATTGCACAATATCTGGATATGGATAAAAATATCACTTGAAAAGCCAGACGTTTTGAAAAGCTAGATTTGCAAAGGAGATACAGAAGCTTATTTGGTACAAGAACTTCACGTTTAATCTTGCCTTGAATAGATTAATCTTTGTCACTCTCAAGCTTCAGTTGTTTGGTTTACAGACACTAGAAATAAACCTGTGAAGACTGAAGCTTATTAAAGCTTTAATATGTAGTTGGGTATACTTTAAGTATATACAGTGAAGTTGTTTTTGGCTTTTGGGGTTTTTTTTGTGTGTAATTTTACACCAGCTGATTGAAATCAAAGTGAATTTCAATTTTAAACATAATAGGACTTGCTTACTTTGATTTTACATTTTTCAATAAACAAAGTGTAACCAATATATCTGGGAGTTAACTGAGATCTGCAGTCTTTGGGTCTCAAGCCTGCAGTGTTAAACATTTTGCTTAAATCTATTAAAATGCTTAATTGCATAATTTATTTTTGTACACTATGTAGCTTCAATTAATATGCATTAATGGACTACTTGCATACATTAATAACTTGTGTAGCTCAGGAGCACATGGCACATACTACCCTCTAATCACCTAGGAATTTTTGGAATGTGAAAGAACAACTGAAACAAGGCAACATAATGAGATGGGCTTTGTTTTCTTCAGTTTATTGATATGGCCAAACTTCTATTGGATTTTCATGTAGATTGCCTCAATCTGTATTTGCATTACAAATTTTCATTCTTATTGTTGTTAATGGATACATAATACTCACATGGCTGTAACAATGAGTTTATAGGCTCACTTATTTTATAATTCAGTATTGTAGGGGAACAAAAAGAAAATATTTTGCTATAATGGTTATGCTAATTAACTTTTAATGTTTTTATTTTCCAGCTACTCACTAGCAGTCTCCCAAATTTAATAAAGCTCAAACATTTAATTTTATTGCCTTAGACTATTGATTATCCGTTTAACACGAAGAACAATGTGATCCATTGTCTTGGCCTTGCTGATTGTCTGAATTATCTTGAAGAAATAAGAGATGTGCATGAGCAGAATCTCATGCAGTAAAAAAGTCACTTGTATGCATTACTCATGGCTATTGTACAAAACCCACAAGCCTTTAATCTCAGACTCGTCACGAGGGAAAGAAATTTTATTGTTTCACAATTGAACTCAATATTCCCTCGGGCATTACACCACCATTTACACTTCTCTTTCTTGATTTTTATTGCCAGCATAAGCTTATTTAAAGGAATGGATGGCATGCTATCTACTTTGAGGCAAATATTTAAATTATACTTAAAATCCTACTAGATTTATTAGAGAGGGGATTTTTCAACTTAAAAGTTAAATTAAGGAAAACCACCTGTGTTTCAGAGAAATAAAAGACAGAAAAATTAGTAAAATGGAAGGCTACATCCATTCCACCATTATGAAATATTTTTCACTTTTATGTCTATGAAACCTTGGATAAGGGGAAGACTGAAATGAGCTCTTCAGAAATCATATATCAAAACAAATCCATATTTTCCAGCACTTTATTGGAGTGCAGCATTTCATTACAATTATCAAAACTTTTTTTGTGTGTGGAAATATACTCTTATTATCTGCCTATCACATGGTTAGAAAGAATTCTAAATGTAAATTCTGTCAAATGTACAGAATTCCTGTTTATTGTACAATTAATTTCTTTGAAAGCTGCCCTGGTATTGGCTCTGCTGCATTAGTTTCCTGTTTGCAAAGTAGAACAAACTCCAGGTGTTGTGGCAGCAGATGTTTTACTACCAATGAGCTCACAGAAACTGTCATTCTAGTGAATCACTAAGTGTGAACTTGTAGCTGGAACAAATCACAAGTGTTTCATGCTCCCTTTATTTTAAGTATATCATGTCTTGCGCCTCTGAATTTTTTGGGAAGTGTGTAACTTGCTTAACAGGGACCCCTCAATTTTCTATATATCTGTAACTTCAGTGTTTGTACTAGGAATATCAATTGAACTCATTGGAGAGAGGAAAACAAGTGAGATAACAAATCACCTAAGACATTACTTTCGAGAAAGTAAGTGGAGAGATGTATATGGAATGTGCTAGTTGTTGTTATTAGGTTCTCTATCTTTTTAAGAAAATCTTTTTTTTGTTTCTGTATATTCTGAAATATTAATAAGTGCTGTTTAGCCAGAAGAAATTTGAACTTTCTGAAATATAGTTTTTGCAATTGTAGTTTCTAGAGTTAAGAAATAGAAAGTGTTCTTAATTCCACTTGAAAGATCACCTCCCTCACCCTTCAAGTGAAATTTTACGTTTAAAATTATACTGTTGGGAAAATGGAACATGAAATCATGGAATTCTTTGGGTTGGAAGGGACCTTTAAAGATCATCTACTCCAAGCCCCCCTGTAATGAGGAAGGGCTTCTTCAACTAGATCAGGTTGTTCAGAGTCTGACCTTGAGTTTGTTCAAGGATGGGGCAACTGCAGCTTCTTCTAGTGTTTCACCAGATATAACAGGTAAGGTCATATATGAAGTAGCAATGTGCTCTGGATTTAGACTATTCTTACCCTGGTTATGGATTTTTCACATAAATTAAAAAAAAAGTTCTCAAAGAAAAGCTTTAGTAGAGACTGTAGTATTTTGTATGTCCAAACTGAGCTGCATACTTTAATTTTGTGATAACCTTTTGACCAATTCTAATAAAAGCGTTTAGTTTCTGAACAAGCTAAGTTTAGAATTGAGTGTTGGGACCCTCCTTGTCCATAATTTGGAATTGTTCGTCTTAATTGTTTGTCTCCTATTTTTGTGGAGAAATTACAAAAAGACACACAACTGCATTTCATACTGTTTAAACTTAGGGATATTGGACTAATTTTATTTTTCAGTAAAGCTTGGTTTTTGGTACCACTTCTCCATTTCTCTCTAGCTTAAGAAAAGTAGGAAAGTTGTTTCTGCTTTGGGGCAGAGAACAGAGATTCTGGCCACAGTGGCTCCAAAAAACTAGGTAATCTCTGGTGGGCACCCTGTCAGCATCTGTCCTGGGCAACATTTGAATTATGTTTCCTCCATAAACCTCCTCTGGAAATAATTCTTACAAAATCTTTTGTGGGTCAGAATTTTGAATGTTCATGGCATATCAGACAATTATTATAAAGGGATATTAAAATATTCGATTATGTAAAAACTCCTTCTGATAAATTTTTATAGTAAGCTTTTGATCTATGTGCAAGTATTTTCAAAGTTGATTTGGCCCTTACACTTAAAAATAAAATTTGAATCTACAAGTGATAAAGAAATCACTGCACTGTTTTGGAGTCTGCATAAACTATTTTTTTTAAAGGTGATGTTTAAACAAGGACATGTCATCTTGAGGGTTTTTGCATGGTGTATTTTTTTGTTAGTTGGGTTTTTAAATCAAGAAAAATGTCTTATGAGTTCTTGTAATCTTTTTTTTCCTGTTGCATAGAAGATGAATTGATTACCTATCGGTAACATCAGTTCTTGATATCTAGACATCTCTCTGACAGTTTGTAGATGCTACTATTCCTGGTGAAGCCTGTTAAAAACGTTCCAGGAAATGTTTTCCGTATACCTTAAATGTGGGCTCAATAGGAGCCAAAATGTACATTAGTGCTTGGTTTCCTACTTTGGACAACAGGTAAATCAGTAAGACACTGATTGCAATTATTATTTTGAAATCTTTTTACTGTGTTATTGGATTGTAATAGTTTTAAAATATAAATGTTATAAATATACAAAAAAAATTGTGGATTTTAGTCAAACAATTTTTTTTACAGGAAAAGTGGTTTAGAAACTTTAATAAAAATAATAAGTTGATATAAAATATATTTAATACGAGTATTTAAAGATTTATTTTGTTGTAGTTGAGTATTGATTTTTACTTTCTTGTAGTTTGAATATCATAATTATTATATATTTTCATGTTCATTTTACATTTTTATGAGGCAAAATAAAGATGAAAGTAATTAGATGGTGAAGAGGAAAGAATATTTCAATATAAGAGTACTTAAGCTGCTTTAGAATTTGAGACTCGTAAGTTTTAATGGTATATCTAATGGGCCACCAAAAGTGTCTGTATGTTTTTGTGTGTCAGCTGCAGTAATGACTTAAGATTTTTCTAGCTAATGTGTATAAATTATTTTAATGTAGCCCATAAGATTGAAGCAGAACAAGATATAGCACTATGTAGCAAAACTGTCCATAAAACACCTGCAAAACCAGAAGATTTGATCTTCTAAATTTGCATTTTTTACCCTGTGAGATTTGGATAATGATGATTATCTCTTGGTGTCTCTGCTCCCTGATTTGTTAAAGGGAGGAAATTATGTTTTTAAGAAAGCATTCTGCCTGCCTGTTGTGCTACCTTAATTGTCGATGTAAATCTGTGTTTTTCCTGTAATACCTCCATTCATCCCTGCAGCAACTGTTCACTCACATTTCTGTGACACTGTGAAGTATTCGAGAGGAAGATGTAAAATAAAGAGCAGAACTGCCAGACATCATCTTTGTGGTAGGACTAGCAGTGTCCCAGCTCCCACTACGATGAGGGTGTTGTGGCTGGTGTTGGATTTCTTGGTCTTTTTTTAATCAGATGCTGCAAAGAGTCGAAAGGTGAAGGTAAGGGTAGGAGGAAGAGAGACACGAGATCCAGATCTCTGCTCCTTGTTGCTCTAAGGCAGAGGACTGGAGAAATGCAAAAATTACACAGAAGGGTCATGTATTAGGTGTAAAAACTGCTTGATGGCTTACAAGGCAAACAAGCCTCCTCCTTTTCTGTGAGAGTGATGAGGCACTGGAACAGGTTGCCCTGAGCAGTGGCAGATGCCTCATCCCTGGAAGTGTTCAAGGCCAGGTTGAATGGGGCTCTGAGCAGCCTGGTCTAGTGGATGGTCTCCCTGCCCAAGGAAGGAGGGTTGGAACAGGATGATCTTTAAGGTCCCTTCCAACACAAACCATTCTGTGATTTTTAATTTAGTGGCACAGTTATGAGTGTACTGTGATGCGTGTGATGGGTGAGGGCATTCTGGTTCCTTGCTCTGTGCCCCCAAGGCAAGCCCAGCACCATGAACCCTGGGTACATGGAGGCTGGTCCCAGGGTTGAGTGACCTTCAGGGATTCCACAGGTGTGGTGAGCCTATGCTTTGAAGAAGCTTTGACAACACCTCTTTGCTTTTGGCTCATCAATGTTTTAGAGCATTTCTGAGACTCATGTCTGAGTTGGCTTCTAGCTGTGGCCTATGTTCTTCAAGGAGCTCAGGAATAAAAGGCACCCCATATGTTGAGCTGGAAGGAATAAGCAATTGAAGTGCATCAGGAAGATGGAAACATGAAACTTTGTAGTGGTCCAATTAATTCGATACAACTCTTGTCATTTTTGTGTGTGCAATATTAATAATTTTTAGTTTATAGAAAGGTATTATTTTATTCCACTGGGAAACTGAATTGAAGGGTGATTAAATGATTTTCTGAGTTCATCAAAGGCAGAGCCAGGGATCAAGCTTGTATTTGAGACCTTGACCTTTGTTCACTAGACAACAGCACTATGGTAAAATTCTGAGATACAGTTCCATTACAATGATAATACAAACGTTTCTATGAACTTTTTTTTAATAGGTGCACTGGGAAAAGGATATTAGTAAGGATCGTATGGTATTCTCTATCATGTGTCCTACAGGAGTTGTAGCCCTTCTTTTGTCTTATAACAGTTTTATTACCAATTAAAAAAATTATAGAGAATGGTGAGCTGTATCTCTCTGTTTGGTATCCTATTTTTAAAAAATTCAGTCAAGCTTGACTTGCTCTGTTTGAGTCAATTCATTTTAAATTCAGGCCTTCTTGTTCTCTTTTGCACATATTTTCACTCTCTTTTCTTTGTGTGATTCTAAAATCTGAGAAAACAAACTCGATTGTTTTGCAGATTAAAACTGAAAATTGGTTATCTCATGAAATAAATAGAGATCCAAGCTTGGCATTTTTATTCTGGGAAGGATGACATTTAAATTGCTATTGATCAAAAAAAAAGAGTTCAGTTTGAGCAAAAGAACAAGGATAAACTCAAACTTATTTGCTGAGGCTTTGCAAACAATTTAGATATATAACAGTCTTAACAGAAAAATCTATGTTTGCAGAAAGTCATTGGGTTTTGTTAACTCTGTAATGCTCTCAATGTTTTAAATGCCTGTTGTTAAAGGACAATTTTTAATCTTATTTAATTAAAAGTTAAAATCATGGAAGAGGGAGCTAAGGCCTTGTGGTTTAACCCCAGCCAGCAACTAAGTACCAGAGAGCCATTTGCTCCCTTCCTCTCCTCTGCTGTTGGAATGAGAAGGAGAATTGGGTGAAAAATGGACCAAAAAACCAAATCCAAAAAAAGGAAAAAATCTTTTTGTATTGAGATAAGAATAGTTTAATAAAAATACTAATGATAATAATAGTAATAAAAAGAATACAAAGGAGAGGCAGAGAGAGAGTAAATGCAAGCAAGACAAGTGATGCACAATACAATTGCTACCACTCTCTGACTGATGCTTAACCTGTCTCCAGACAGCAATTAGCCCCTCCCAACCAATTTCCCCCAGTTTGTATACTGGGAATGATGTTCTATGGTACAGAATATCCCTTTGGCCACTTCAGGTCAGCTGTCCCACCCATGCTCCCTCCCAGCTTCTTGTCCCCCTCTTCACCAGCAAAGTATGAGACACTGAAGAGTCCTTGACTTATGGTAAACATTGATTAGCAACAACCAAAACATCAGTGTATTATCAATATTCTTCTCATATTGAATCCAAAACTCAGCATTATTAGCACCAGCTACTAAGATGAAAATTAACTCTATCCCAGTAGAAACCATAGCAAGCCCTAAGGTTAAATTATGAACTCTTTATTTCCTGAAGTTAGGAATATGTCATTGGATGGGTCACTGTTTTGGTGTTTTGTGGGTTTTTTTAAAATCTAAAACTTGGGTAAGTTTGTGATATGCAGGATCTTCCTGGAAGGTGAATTCTACTCCCTATTCTGTGAGATAACTGGGTTTATTTCTGTTCTGGAGCATCTTACCCTGCCCAACAGTAGCTCTGAAGTAATTGCTAGTGGCTTTGGAAGGTATTAATGCCCTTTGCTGCTGAGCTGTGGCTAGTGATACTTTCAGACAATTAAAGAATAGTTCTTAAAACAGTTTTATCCTGAAGGCTTATTGTGATGTTGACCTTTTTGTCTGTAGAAAAAAATCAAGACAAACAAGCAAGCAAACAAAAATCCCTGTCGTCTTTTAAAAGAGATCTGGTAGTTCTGATATTTGTTTAATATCCTTTTTGATTAAAAACACCCAGATTCTTTGGAGTTTGATGTCTAGAACGTTTGTCATGTTAACTATGGTCTTCTCTTTTCATTTTGATCTATGTGGGGTTTTTTAGATGAAACTTGAATACCTTTCAATCATTTTAGAACATCAGTAATAGTCCTGTTTTAGTTTTAGTCTGTATGAAAAGCAATCTCACAATTTTGTTGGTTTGGTTGCAGAATATACTTCTATGCTAAATTGGCTTTCTGAGGTACTTGAAGGGAGATATGAAGAAGCTCCCAGAAGAGATATTTAAGTTCTAAAAATGATAGGGTTTTCATTCACTTTTTATCTTCACTTTTAAAAACTACCTCTCCCTTTTTTTTTTTTTCTCTCTTTCATTTTTTCTCGACATGATTCATCTTGCTGTTTACTTTTTTCATCCTGCCTCTACTTTACCTTTTCCACTGTGCTACTAATCCACTGTGTGTATATGTTAGGGCTCCCTTGTCCTTCCTCTGAAGCATCTGGAGTAGATCAGTATGTTAGTCAGACTGTTAGAGTGGGGGAATTTGTTACCTGTCTAAATCACAGGCAAAGAAATAATTTTCATCAGTGATTCTATTTGAAATAGAATCAGCCCTTTTCGACATGTCTTTTCTACACTCTATTGGTGTGCCAGTCTTTAGGTATATGCACCTTTATAAAAGCAGATTATCACTCAAGGTGCAAGACATAGTGTGGTCTTTGCTTGAGGCCAAACTTCATGGCTGTGAACCAGAATTTTCCCAAAATAGGCAGTAAAGAAGGGAAGAAAGAAGAAGTAAAAAAGATATGCTAGATTTATTTTTCAGCTGTGAGGTTTGGTGGGCTTAGGTCAGTTTTTTGACTATTCATGGTCAGTCATAGAGGGATCCGAACCGAGCCTGCTGTGCTTTATTTATGAGCAAGAGTACGGTGCTGGGGTTTGGAGACATTTTGCCCTTGTCCTTCTATTAAATGGTTCCATTTACCTAGGATACAGAAAGTTACCTGAAAAATCCAGAAATATTATATAACCCAATATTATGGACACCAAAATTACAATTTTGAACCAAAATGACCCCCTTTTAATGGCGTTCTCCACAACTTGCACAGTGAAGTTTGAGCTGTTATTCAGAGGGTATGAAGTATACTTTTTCAAAGATACACTGATACAAATGAATGGTTATGAGAATTTTATGACCCACTCATTTCTTTAATATCTTAAGTACGTTGAGGCAATTGGCTGACTAATGAGATCTTAATGGGCGTAGTGGTCTGAGTGAGGGGAGTATAACTGTCTTCATTTAGTCTAAATCTGTCCTGCTTAGAAATTTACTTTCCTGAGAATTTTTCTTTTAATACTGCAGGACTGGCACTGACAAGGTTACCAGTATATGTAATGTTTTGAAAAGGGCAAAGACGGCAACAAAGTAATTTTATGAAATGTAAGCATTGGTTATGAGTTGGTTATTTTGAGGGGACATGCATGTTTTCAGGAACCAGCTAGAATTCTCTTTTATCAAGCCCCAGGACTTTTAATTGGTGTGGCCCAAAAGAAAGATTTCATAAATAATTTTCATCAGTTAAGGTAATAGCTTTCATTATAATTTCCTACCAGAGATATGTGACAGTGTAGGAGCATAGTAGGAGCACAGAGAAATAAATCTTAGCTACATGGGCTTTTAATTCTTTGTCTTCTAATTTTATCTTTAATTTCACTCCTATTTCTTCCTATCACTTTTTTCCTCCCTTCTGATAGTAAGAGCTTTTCACATGAACAGTTTACTTCTAGTTGATGTATCTTTTCTGCTTCAAGAAATTGGTTTTGCTCTCTCCTTTTCCTTCTCATCCATTTCTGTTTGATTCTTCCAAGTCTGTTAGCAGGCTAGCATAGTAACTATGACTCACTAATTATTTCTTTTCCCTTTTGGTCTAGAATTGCTTTCACAGATGTCTCTCTTACTGCTGTGTGTTTTGAAGTTTAACATCTTCAGGTCAATTAAGTCTCTGAAATTTATGTAGCACTTGGTTGCAGCAGCAGTACTACTGTAGCTGT
This sequence comes from Calyptomena viridis, assembly GCA_013390005.1. Taxonomy (NCBI): domain Eukaryota; kingdom Metazoa; phylum Chordata; class Aves; order Passeriformes; family Eurylaimidae; genus Calyptomena; species Calyptomena viridis. Next base: position 22,719 of record WEIV01019325.1, on the reverse strand, counting down.
TATGTTCTACAATATTTTGGCTGGAAGTAGCATCTTAGACCAACTAATGCAGTCTGGAAGAAAAACTGAAGCTTGTAGAGAGATATATTCTTTCTGTCTCAAACAGCAATCTTTAAAACTAAATACCAGTTGAAAACAATTATTCTAACTTAATTAGCTGTGTTACTTAGACCATGAGATAATAGATAATTGGCATCTCTGTCTGTACAGAGGTGTTAACCATGTCTTTACCTTTTTTTCCTGACTTACAAGAAAAGGAGATGGTGAGTTTATCCTCTGCAGGATGTTGTTGGTTAAAAGAGGGAAATTGCAATGTTCAATAAAGACAGTGCTTCTGTTGAGTACATAATTGTATCCTCTAGTGTTATGAATTCCAGTTTCCAGTTCACATGTGAATTAGTTCATCTTTTACAGGCTTTTTGGGAGCTTCCCTGGTGGGGAGGAGATGGGAGTCACCTCTGACTCATGACAAATGCCCTTCCCTGGGTGTCTGTGCCCTTCATCAGCTGTTTCTGCAAGGTCACTGTGAGGATATTGTTTTATTCAAGCTACCTGGGCAACACTGGTGCTTTGGTGCATTTTGGAAAGGGTATGGACTGGATATGAGGAGGGGGATTTCTTCCACTTGAGAGGCATCTTCTAGGGGTGTCTAGATTTGTGCTTTTTCCCTAGGTCATGTGAGCAAGTCACACTTGGAATCTGGTATTTGGGGGGGTTTAATGATAAATAGGGCTGTTTTGAAAGGTAGAAGTTTCTGGGAAATATATTGGAAGATGGAAAATTCTTCTAGCACAGGTTGTAATTTTTTGAAGCGTTGTATTTTTGCAAAAAAGAATGGTCATAGGAGGCATTTTCCAAGAACACTGCTCTAGTCAATAAAAATCCTCTTTAGGTAGCCAAGTGATATCATAATAATTCTCCCCAGAATATATGGTGGTATTTAAAGAGATGCCTCATATTATTTCTATTGTTTATCTGTATTGTTAAAAATGAATTTATAATTACTAATTGGTACAACTACTGCTTCTACTTTTATAGTAATAATACCAACAAGCAATAATTCTTGCTTCATAATAAAACTATTGAGTTCTCTTTCATCTTGTTGGAAATATTGCTGTGTTTTTGGAGGTAGAAATTAGTCTGGGCACACTCTTGACTGTTTTCTGCTAAAGCTTGTCATTTAGAAGGGACAAAAGAGTCCTACAAGAGAATCAGGGCTCCTCAGTGTCCTTAATTTTTTTTTTAATGTCTCTAGAATGATTGTTTGACTATCATTCATTCATAGCATTGTGGGAGGGATAGAGATATAACAACTTTAAATTTGTTGTACTGAATAATCTCAGACCTGCTTGTCAGGCTTATTGATGTAATCTTTCCATTTCATGATTGCTATCTCCTTTCTTTTGTTTGCTACTTTAATTACTGTTTGGTGGTTATGGGCAGTACTGATCTTTCTCTCTGAAAGATAACCTTTTTCTCTCCTGCTTTCTAGTCAGAGAACATCTTCCTTTCATATAGTCTGACTAATATATACAGTTAAACATAATTGTTTGCAAATGCATCTTTGAAATTTCTTCTGTTTCAACTTTGAAGAGCCTGTGTGCCTGACAGTCTATTTTCTTCTGATTTATGTTCTTTTTCTTGTCTTAGCTTGTGTGGGAATCTGTTTCTAACATGAATTATAATTCTAAATAAGATGTTAAAATGTGATTGAAATAAATTCTATGATACAGCGTGGAAATCATTAGTCTGCTACATTTTTTTATCACACCTTTAACCTCACCTTGTTTAAAATAAGATAGAAAAAATTCAGTACAACTAAGATTGTTTTGCTTTAAAAACAGTGACTTTAGGAAGCCATTTTATTAGCATGTTCTAGAATATAAAATTTATTTCATAAACTTGTAACTCTACATAGGCAGCTAAAATCTTAACATCCTCATTTAGTAAGCTTAATCAGACAAATGCAGTGAAACCCAAAATACATTTAGGACATCCAAATTTCCTAAACAATCCTGACAAAAGGATTACAGATGCCTGAAATGCACAGAGGCAAAATTTAGGGCTTAATTTCAGTATTGTGAGTTTTAGAATTACTAGTCTTCTAACTTCCAAAGTCTTGAAGAACATAAATTTTATTAAGTGAATATCCCTAAGAATCTAATATTTTATTTATGTGCTTCACTAAGCCAATGGTGCTTTGGAAGAACTGAATAGATCAGCATGTTTCATGGGTTCTGAGCTCAGCTACCTGAAAAGCACCAGAGCAACAATCCTAGTAGTGTATATAATATTGAATTTTATCTTTTTCATGGGCCTGGGGACAGAACAGCTCTGTGTGAGAATGGAAAATGAAGGGAAACTGTGCTGTGCTGGCCTGCTGCTGCTGTGGGCCTGCTGACAAGGAGGATGAAGGTGGCAGCAGCTCCAGGGGGAGCAGCCTGACCTTGTTCCTACAGTGTTTCCTGGGGCTGCCCAGGGCTTGGGCACAGTGAGGGAAGGCTGTGGGATAAAGGCCAGTGTGCTGGGACACAGGAAAATTTTCTGCTATAGGTTAGCACACCTTTCCTCCAGCTCAGCCCAAAACACCTCTCAGGCATCAGCAGAAATGGAGGTGATGGAGCTGCTGGTAGTATACTTTGTGTGATTACATATCAGCTGAAGTACATAAACCAGTCCTTGGAGCAGGTTTGCAATTACAGGTTTCCTCTCTCAATAAGATGAATATCCTAATCATGAAAGCAAAGGGTTATGAGCTGCTTTCTTTATAGTAAGGTCAGAGCTCTACACTGCCAGTGGGGCATGATCACTATAATCAAGCAGAAGTCCAGAAGATACAGAGTAGGAGAATAAGGACCACAAGGTCTATAACTCTGTGTTTTAATAACTTTTTCCCTTTGATATATTAACAAGTTTTATGGAATAACTGCAAAAACACACCAGGCCATTTGAAGAAAACCAAGACTGACACCAAGACTTGCTTTCCTGGAGTAGCTACAGATATTGGTGATGATAGCATTTTGTAGCAAGTCCACTCTGGTATTGGCAGTGGGAAAAAAATAGGACCAAAAACCCAAACAAAAAATCCCCAAACCAAACCCTCCCCTCCAAAAAAAAATTAAAGGAAATGGATTTACTATAGTTGTTAAATGGGTGGGAATAGAAGAGCTTGACAACAGAGAGAATAGTCTTATTTTTCATGAAGTTTAGGCCACTTACAATAACCTCCTCTGCTTGTGTGGTGTTTTATTTGCCTTCCCTTCCCACTCAAATCAAAGAAAGCTGCAACAGAACTCTTTTGGGAACACTTTATATTCTTCTCAATGATTAAGTTCAAAACCATAAGAAGTATTTATCCCTTTTTTTTTTTTTTCTTGGATGATAGATTAAGAGCTAGAAGGAATTTAGAAAAATAATTGGGATCCATATTGTTTATAGCTTTACCTCTAATGACCTGTTTTAAACGATTTTTAGTTTCTGTAATGTATCTCTAGGATATATGACTGATCTGTCCCACTCTTGTTAGTGAGACTGCTGTAATCTTCCAATCCATTTGTGTTTTGGCACAGAGTTTGTAGCTCTATTAGGTCTGTCAAACCTTTTGACAGCCAACTCTGAGCATTTGCCAAACTGGCAATCTTTAATTTGAGGAAGGAAACACTGATAGAGGTGGTTTTCTCTGCTAGTGTTGATGATTTTCTTTAAAAGGACAAGTTCCAGACAGTGACTCATCCATGTCTTTGGGAATCAGTCTATACATCAAGTTAGCCAACGTGAATTACTACTTTATCAGGAATGGGAAGAAATCTAATGCTGCCAAACACTGTTTCTAGAATTTTTTCTTTTACTTAAGTGAGCATTAGTCTTCATTTTATGTGATAATACGCACACAATTCTACTATGGCTAATTACATGTGTCATCATGCTTTAGCAAAATTTCATGTTAAGACTTGATGCAGTTGATGTAAACTGGTTTTGATTAAATAGAGATAATTTGTGTTGGTTAAAGATCTGGTCAATTGTATTCTGCTTATGTCATCTTGTAAGAAAAATAACAAGGAGTAAATCCATAACCCATGTCTCATTAAGTAAAGCATCAAACAAAAAAAGTTCATTAAATAATAATTCTATTTAACTAAGCAAACTTGGCTGTGGTTGAAGATAGGAAAACAAACTACAAAAAGGGCAAGTTTGGCATAACCTTAACAATGTGTTAGAATTAATTCAAACTCAAATTTGGGAGTTTTGGGGGAATAGCTTTGTTTTTATCACAGCTGAGGAAATAAAGAGTATGTTAAGAAAACTGAGCCAATAAAAAAGCCCTCGTATTAACAAATGGACCTTCAAATAACCACATATAACAACTTCTATAAATGTTTGCTGATGTGGTTCCACTTGTCACTCTTAATATTTCTATATTGATAGACTGTTTAATATCTAATAAAAGGTTTTTTTTTTTTACTGCAATATGCCTTTTTTAAAGCACAGATGATAAGAAAATAGTGGTTTATTGGAGATTTACCAGCATATGTTTGTGATCATTTTAGGTGTTGAATAAAACTAGGATTAGTTAAGGGCAGAAAACCAAGTATGTTGTCAGACTTTGAGCTGTTGTCTAGAACTAAGCAAATATGTAACCAATATTTTTTCCTGTATATTGTAAAAAGATACAATTCTATACCATTTTTGGGCTGAGTTTTATCATGCTGTTTCTTCTCTCTGCCTAATGTCTGAAAACATTTTAGTACATTATTGCTACTTTAAAAAATAAATAACATTTAATTAGAAGTAGTTATTGGAAAACCCAAATTATTTAGTTTTTAAAATTATAACCTAGCTATTTTGTGGCTAGTATTCTCCTTTGCTAGCTGCAAATTTTAATGTCTTCCTGGTTATAAGGTTTGCAAACATGACATTCTGTTTTATGTACAATAGTATATCTTCAGTACACTGCTCGCTGTGCTACCATAGCTGGAACTTTGGGTTGACAGGTCTGCTCTAAATCAGTCTGAATTATTCTAAACTTTGCCTTCTATCTATTTGATTACATATGCAGGAAATAGCAGTAGTGAGTTATCTAAATTTTCTGTTATTTAAATGAGTGACATTTGACTTAATAAAAGGACCAAGGTCTTCAAGACCGTTTTCTTTATGGCATAGATGTGCCTACATACTGTATCTGTCACAAGCTATCTGTTTGCTAATTATAAAGTTAATTTATATTTCAGCTGCAATGGTTGATCTTTTTATTTGAATAGATACAGGACTATACACTGCCTAAATCCTCTTTACCTGGACCTATTTTTCTCACTAATAAGTATTTGTTCTAGGGTTTTTTTTTTCCTTTCTTAATTAAATGGATACTTTTTATCACTAGAGATGAAATTATCCAATCATATCTGGCTGTAGTGATCATAATAATGAGCAAATGTTATTTTAAATATAGATAACTCTGGTTTTGAGCTTCTATTCAAACTAAGTGGAGTATTAAATTAAACAATGATTGAATTTTGGTGAAAGCATTGTACTAGCTGAATTTTAAACTGACTTTTAATGATGTGCTTGTAGTGGCACTTTCTAAAGTCTATCTAATGTTCTTTAGGCATGTTGAGATTTTCTGAATCACCACAGACACATTAAATATAATTTTAGGCTGTTTATACTGGTAAACTTTTCAATATTGCTTCTTAAATAAACTGTGTGCCCTTGATTTGAGTTCGCTTTGTACTTTTTGTGCCATAATCTTTGCTGGAATATGGATGAAAAGCCATGAATCTTTAGATAAAATGTATAACCTACTGACCTGTGCATAAGATTGCAATTTGGAAAAACCTGACTTCATATTTGTGTTTGCTTTTGACATTTGCCTGTAGTTTGTTTTTTTTTTTTAAAGATAGAGGAGCATTTTCCTATCTGTATAGCCTGAAACCTTTCTTCTTAGGAGTGTGGATTCTTATATATGTTTTTATTCGTTTACTGCACTAATGGTTTCCCAAATAAATTGAAATATATTCCTGGTTAAAAGATCTTGCACCTTAAAGGAAAAGGAACTCGTATGAGAACACAGTTGGTGAGTTACAACTTTGTGTGTAAATTTTGTGGGGGCAATTTGATTTGGTGTGTTGTTTTTTCCTAAGCAGCAATGGAAAACAAAATTCAAAGCAGGAATTCAGTTTCCTTGTCTTTCCCATTTTCGGATGGGAAAAGTGAGGCATGAGGAGGCCTGGTGACTGGCCCTCTGCCACCAGCTGTGTCAGTCACTGGTGCAACGCTGACAGAGGTGTCGTACTGGAGAGCCAGACAAGGTATCTGCTAGGCCATAATGCCACTGAGCTGAATGGTGTTTGCAGCTCGAATGAAGGTTGACCCTTTTTTTCTTTGTTCAGAGAAATTCTGAATGATCTTATCCAGCCTTACTAACATCGAGAAACAATAAAAATATGGAGCCTTATATGCTCATCATCCTTGAAAAAGATTACATATGATAAGAGAAAGAAGGTTTTGCAGACAACTGGAGTATGCCAAATTTGGGAAGTGGGAACAGTGTGCAGTTCAGAGGGATGTAGAGAAAAAGGCATGCAAAGGGTTAATAAGGGCTTGCTAAAGCACCGCAGGAGCAGGATAGGATGAAAGTAGATGGGAGTATGTGAACTATGGGCTATTAATATAATTGATAAACCAAAGTAGAATACTGTTAATCAGGACCCTGAAAATGTTAGAAGGTAAATCTCTAGGATGCAAAAGTTAGAAATGTCCTAAATTTAAAAAAAAAAAGCTTCTGTCATATTTGTCATTAAAGAATGAGACACGTTATTTTTACTCCCACTTACAAGGACCAGCGGATGGAAAACATTAGCAGTAAGCAGCAAAAGCTTGAGGGGAAAAATGACCAATGTCACCTTTCAAGCCACAAAAGCTGCAGCAACTGAATTTTTATGTTGCTTCCCAGCTCACCAAGATGACTTACAGTTAACATTTGCAGCACTGCTCTGCTGAGAAGTAAAGGCTTACTCAGCAGAAGTAGCGTAAGGTGAATACACGGTGCTTGTTCCTATGGGGTCAGTGTGAGCTGAAAATGCTTCATGCTATACCATCATCAATATTACTAGATAGGGAATGCAACCAAATGATAACAGGGCTAGCTATGACCTTGGTGTAAGTGACAAACACCCTACATTATAGCAGTTCACAAGTGGCAATAAGTAATAGGACTCGCAGAGGTGGCCATCAAATATAAGTAATTAACTGAAGCAATGTAGAGAGGATACATGAGCCTGGGAAATGGTCCAAGAAATAAGTATAAAAAATACCCAGACAAACTGGAAGAAAAAGACATTTTTGTTTTAAGACGAGGGACTTATGAAGGTTGCTGATAGCATCCTGGGCAGGCTGGGAAGTGGAGATAAGTTGGATGGATGCTATATAAAAAAATAAATATCTTTCATGCCTTGGATACTATCAAACTGGCAAAACTGGTATTTTCTTTCTCACTCACAGGCAAAGCATACAGTAAACTAATACATGTCTCATGGGAGGGGGAAGGGAAGGAGATGTCCGGACTAAGGCTTAAAACGCAAATTAATCTGGGGCCAACATCCTGAATTTACAAGAAAATATAACCTTAGTTTCCATTTTTAATAGGTTTTTTTCCTTATTCTCACCATTGTAAAGGAAAAGATATGGGGCTGAAAAGCACCTCCAGCATGTAATTGAAGTAGTGATGTCTTCCTGAGTCAGCAGCTGAGGGTGGGGTGAGGGAAAATGAACTTAAAAGACTATTGCGGTGCAAAGGTGTGTCAGAACTACAGGTCACACAGAAAACATTAGTCCTACAGGGACATTCTAGCAGTGAATGTAGATTTCGCAAGCGTGTGCCACCTTATTGAAAGTATAAATTTAGAAAAAAACCATTTCTGCCAGCTTTGTCTCTAACCATCTCTTACTTTCCAAAGCTTTGAAATCTGTGATGTGATGTTGAAGCACTGAAGCTTCAACCTGCTTCAGTGTCTCGCTGTGAGAGAAGTGTACTATCCTGCAAATATCAAAAGCCTTTTATATTGTTTCACAGTAGATCACACTTTACTATTTGTCTTCATCATATTCTTCTGCCCACCTTTTCTGAAAGGTGTTATAAAGTAGACAAGGACATTTGCAGTTTCTTGCAGTAGGGAAGAGCCACACACTGTACAGCTGTTAAATCCAAGAACTTTATACCTCCATTTTGTGTATCTTCTGGAAAAGGCTTATGTTGAAAAATGGAAGGAAAATACATCTTTTTTTCCTCTTCTTTGTGCTTGCCAGAGATGGTTGCAAAATAGAACATAATACTTCAGCCCTTTGGGTAATCAAGGGCTGGAGCAAATGATAAGAAAGTGTTGGGTTTTTGGGGGTTTTTTTGAACAGTTTCATTTCTGTAGCAGGCAGCAAGCACTTCTGTGTGCTTGTAAGCTTGTTGAATTCTAACCCTGCTTTCCTAGGAGTTCCATAACTGAACAAGGAAGAAGGCACTGTTACCCCCTTTGTTATGCTTTCCCCTTCCTGTTTAATAAACGGGGGCAATCTTAAGCAAGTGCTATGGAAAAGAAACAACATCTGCTTAAGGTTGTCCTGTGGCTCATATCAAAGGTGCTTCTGAAACTACATGACAAGCAGAGAGATTTGAGGGGAAGACAGAAATAGAACTTCTTCAGAGGCTACAGTTGGAGAGAGGTGACCCAGGGAACACTTTATCAGTTCATAATCAGAAAAAACTTATTTCTTTCACTGGAGCAGTGGATTTTTAACTCTACACCAGATTTTCTTTTTAGTCTGCACATGCAGATTTGCAAGTGTTTAATGTTTGCAAAATGGCCAGAGTTTCATAAGTGCTCAGTATTCAATGTCTGTTTACAAATAACTGCTTGTCCTGAGACTAAACCAGTTGAGCCTCTTGAAAGTCAAGCCCGGCCAGAGTCTTGCAAAGAGTAAAGACAATTTTATCCTGTGTGCACTAGTAGCACAATGACTTCAAATGTAGGAAAAAAGTGGAGCATGGTGGTCTTCAGCCTGGTCATTTCTAGTGTGTTTTTAGGCAAGTAGTGAAGAATAGTAGGAAGGTTGCCCGTGAATAGGTCTGACAATAGTTGAGAAGTGGAAATAATTATGATTGCCCTAGAAGTCTTTAGTTGTGTCTTTTACATATTTTTAGAAGTCTATCAGTTATAAAAAGGAATATGCACTGCTGAATAACTTTGAATACTGATTGTTCAAAGATGATTTACCAGCAAGTCAGATGCTATTCGTGGTACCTAAATCCTGGAGTGAAGAACAAATATCAAAATAATTGGAGGATTTAAATAAGACACTTTCAATGGACTTCTGAAAATGTGATGTTTATAGGTATTTCTATGCTTTCGAAAAATCTGCTTCTGAATACAACTGTTTAGAGACGTATAAAGTACCTTAAAAAGTAAATTACATGCACTGTACCACATGCAATTCTAAGGTACAGTCCATTAACAATTCTAGACTGTTGCCTACTTGCATTATAAATAATAATTATAAATAATCCAATAATTATTACTTTATATCTTTATTTTTATTGAGTATTCTTCAGTAGCTGCAAACTTTTGTTCTCATGGTTTTTTCAGGAATGTACCATGCTTGAAAGTGGTAAGCAAGCTCCTTTCTTGAACACAATCCTAGCTGGAAACCATGCTGAAAACAGTACAGTTGTCCTTGTCCACATCATATGTGGAATCATTCCTCTTTGCTTAGGTTTAGAAACTAGCTCATCATGTTGACTATTATTCTGGTAAAATTCTGTGGGAAACTTTGGAACCTCCATAGAAACCTGTGAAGTAAAAGTTGGTAAGTTTGCAAACACACAGTTTTCACTGGCTGTCTGTAATTTCCTGAATTCATGACTCTCTCTTCATTTCATCCAGTCTTCCTAAAATGTACGTTTCCCTAAAATGGTGAGATTTTTGTGGATCTCTATGTATGGTTCTACCCAAGATAGGCAGAGTTTTAGAGGAGAGAAGAGACTGTTTCGCTATGAAACGACCCAGAACAGTTGTTAGAACATATTTCCATTTACAGCTGATAGCCAGCTGGCAATGTCTCCTTGCTGGCTGCAGATACTTCCAGAACTAAATGTGGTTTTGTTCTCCCTGTCTTCCAATTTTGCTCTATCTATTTTAATACTTCCTTTGTTTCTAATATTTCAGAATCATCTACCTTCTGGCTTCAAATTATTTTCTTTTTTTTTTTCCCCTTCTTTTCAATATTTATCTGTGATCTATTCAATGGTCAGAATTTTCATACTGGAGAATTTCCTCTGCATCTGCATTTGATATATCCTTTCAAAGACATCATGTCTTCACTGACTAATCCTTTGTCAGGCAGCTGTAAGGATAACCTATTTTTTGCTTTAAAATGTATTATTGGGGCCAAGAAAATATTTTTTCAGTAAATTGGAACACATGAAATCAAAATTTGACACTTTGTTGAACTTTCTATATATTTAATTCAGGCATATTTCATGAGGAAGCATCTATTGAACTGTTTATCAACTATTTCCCTGAATAATAGTCTGTTTATCCCAATAATATTGTTTATAATATATTATTCATAATAAATTATTTATCTACTGCTAATACTTTGAGTCATATTATATATAAAATTTACAGAAATCATAGTATCTTTCAGGATACTAGACATCATTAGCATTATATTGAGCAAGAAGCATAAAAGATTTTAGCAGACAATTAAAAACAGATTTTTTTTCTCTACCCCCTGGGAAAAAAACCCCAGGAGTCTGGCTGCTAGCAGAAACTACAGTTTTACAACTTTTGAAGGAAAATAAGAGTTAATATATGATGTTGGAATAACTTTGTGTGTTTTTGGTTTTTTTTCACTGTGTCTTTTAGTTCAAAACCACTAAATAACACTGCTGTATTAAATATAAGTTCTATGTAATACAAAAAATGTGCAGTTGTACTTCATATGTCTATTATATTTTGTATTAAAAACAATGTTAGTCAATATATTATGCATAATATTTTGGCAAATTTTGGCTTTTTGTTTGTTTTGCAGTGTGCTAACTGAAGAAAATTTGAAAGAAAGTTTTCCATATATTAGATATTATTTCACCTAACAATAATTTTATCACTGTAATTTATTAAAATTTGTTTTTTTAGTCTGATGCCCAATTATCATAAGAGTCTCTTCATAAATGTTTATATTCAGCAGAAATAAAAAAAACCCTTTTGCTCATAGGGAGCTCTGTATTCTTCAGGTACTCCATTGTATCTGCTTGATTATTTTTTTCTTGGCTGGACTTTACCTTTTCTATGTACTCGCAAATGTATGTGGTTGAAAATAACAGAAAATTATGAATCTTTTATGGAAAATTATAATGTATTTTCTATAGTTCTTTTTCACATGGGCTACAAAGTGGTACAGCTCCACTGCATTATGGGCAGCACAAGGAGGTATCCATTTTACATTACACCTGATGATTAATTATGTGGAGTTATTTTTTACTAATTTTCTGTTAATGTTCAATTCGGTTTTGTAATTACTATGGAGTTACCAGGATAAAAGTAGTAAAGATAGAACCTTCCCTTTCCCTACTCTGCTTTCTTGTGTTATAATGCTTTAAAAAAAAAAAGGAATTCTCTATAGATGTTATGAAGAGCTAACTAGTACTGCAGTGTGCTGAACCTTGTCTTTGAAACACATTTCTTGTTACTTTTTAAATCAGTAGAAAAGTCTTATTTCAGATTAAGTCACTGAAATTTATTGCAGAAAACTGAACAGAAAATGGCTGTAAAGAACTATCTCATGTAAACTAGCAGTAGGGAAACTGTACTCTAAAAATGTTTTAAATTTCATGTTAATTATTTAGAAATAATCATAAAATCAATGCAGTAGTAGTTCTGGAAATTACTATAGCTGGTCATTGGTGCACAGAGCTCTTGAATCCCTTTCCATGTGCTCTAATAATTTGCATGCATCAAATGTTATCAGATCAAAATCACAGATATTAGGTATTGTATGGTTTACCTTGAGTAATATTCATGATCTAAATGTAAATCTGGGTAGTAGTTTTACATTAGATCATATAAAAGTTTTTTTAATTGCATGTGATTAAGTCTGAGGCATTAAAGCTGCAAATTCTAGAGACTGTCATCATGTAAAATCTTACCCATGGTTCCCTGGATGAGTTTTGAGATGCACATGCAAAGAGAGAACCTACAAGGCCGTTAGCCCTTTTTGACCCCTGAAGTGTGCAGCAGGGCAATGAAACTTCTTTTGAAGGGAAGCAGGGTGATAATGATCTTAAAAACTTGCTCTCTGTGTGAATAAGAAGGTATCAAAAAGCAGTAATGACAGTGAGGAGAAAGAGGATGAAAAAAGGTTATTATAAAACTAATTAGCAGTGAAGATTGATAATGATGTGCCAAAACAAGAGAGAAGAAATAACTCAAAGTATGATGGTGGAGGAGGAAAGAAAAGGTGAAGGCTTCCTACTCTCCCACTCTGCACCTCCCATAAGCCTTGGTTGCTTTTCTGTCCCTTGCAGGTACATTGGGAAGTGCAGCCTTCATTTGTCCTGGTCTGGTGGCTTCAACTGGTGCTCCTTTCTGTCCCCATTACATGTACATGTCCTTCTTTGCCCTGCATCTGCAGAGGTCTGGCACTGTTTTGCATAATATACATCTAACCTAACCAGGAGAAACAGATTCTTGGGTCGGTGTCCTCAGTCTCTGAACAGGATAGTTTAATATTTTCAAAACAAAGTGACTATATGTAACACCCCAGGTCTAAGCCACATGGGTAGTTTACTCACATTTGAGACTCCAGGAGATTTCACCCACACAAACTCTTGCAAAGTCTTTGGTTCTCTGATACCCTGAATCATGTAAAGAGAGCACAATACAAGTGTTTTCCCAAGAGAACTTCTTTTAATTTAGTGAGAAAATAAGCATTTTGGCAAAAGGGTTTTCAGAGGTAACATGCAACCAAGGCAGAAGCATTCTGCAAAAAGTACCCAGCAAAGACACAGTCCACAAAAGCACCCAATCCAAAGCAATCAGTAACCCATTGGTTTTAAGTTACACAAAGGAGATGAAGGAAGAGAAAATAAAGGAAAGAGAGATTAAAAGAGTAAAGAAAGAAGGAAGAAGAGAGTAGAATAAGAAAATTAGATATCTACTAGCAAAGCTGCCTGTCAAAGACACATCACAACAGCAGGTTCCCAAGAGGAAGGCCAAAATGTAGCCTATCTATGCTGTATTTATGGGGTTTGGCCACCCCTTCCAGGGGCAGCATTCAGGTCATTGACCACTCAGTGCCCTCCAGCCCAGAGTGAGGGTGGAGCAGCAATCAAAGGCTCCACGGGCTGTGGTGTGGCCAGGCTACCAGGCAGCCTTTTTGATTGACAGCTTAACCACACGGCTCCCAATCCATGTGTGCTCTGGACCGCTGTATCGGACCATGAGCATCTTGAGAGAGAGGGTATTAAACTTGGTATAGTAAGCCTGTGGACAGTTTGAAAGGGGAAGATAAGAGCAAAATAGGGATCAAATCAAAGTGGTGAAGTAAGCACATATAGAAGCATTCCCTCATTTTTCTTCTGTAGTCCAACATAACTAGCTCCAAACATTTGACCTGTGTTTTGTTACTGACTTGTGGAGCTTTGGTGCTCACCAGGGAGGGTGTGGGACAGGTACGTGCTCTTAAAGATAAAAATAATGATAAACATTTGAAATTAAAAAAAAAAAGAGTAAAATGTTCACTGCCAAGACTTCATACTTTGTTGTAGATATTAATGATAAGGTTTACTCAGTTCTCATTCATTATGTTTGGCTTGTGTTGAGCAGTGATGATTACATGACACTGATGCATGGACGAATATTCTAATAGATTTTTAATTGGACTGAGGAATATACTTGTGGGGTCAAAGTTTTTAATGAATGAACAGATTAAATGTCCCATGAAAGGTACCATATGGTTTTTTAAAATCTGAAAATTAGTTGCAAAGTCACAGTTAATTTAATTATATGGTCTCTCTGTCTTGGGATAATAAAGTAGATTGAGAATTTTAATAGAGAATAAAACCTTTGCTATTGAGAGGCATTTTGAAAATGAAATGTTTGGCTAACTGATTTTAAATGACCACTCATTCATAAAAATATTTCAAAGATAATGCATTTAGGTCATGACCCGATGACTGGTGGTGTGTCATCTCCTGAGTTGTATGTTTTGCTGTGCTGGGTATCACTCTTTAGGCATGCAAATTTTGCTCAGAGTAAAGCAAAGATATGTGGGAAAATGCATGGGAATCAAATATCTTGGATCACTGACAGAGTTTCCTGTTTATAAGCACACTGACCTACCTTTTTAACTAGTACTTCAAACATAACTTACAGAACATCCTTGTAAGAAAGCGTCTGCCTTCCAATGCACCTGCAGCTGTCATTAAAATGATTTAAAAATAAAAAGCTTAAGTGTACAAAGCAGAAAGTGTCATAGTCTTTCTTGACCAATAATGTATTCTGACAGTCCTTCTGCTTTTTGTGCTCATAATTTTTTAAATTTTCAAATGTGTATTCTTCCTGTGTTGTTTACTAGCTGTGATCACCACCACCATATCTCTTCTTTTTCCTTGGTTTGCAAATTCTGTACCTGCATTGACTTTCTTCTTCCCAGGTGAATGATAAATAAAGTCAAGTCTTTGGATCATTAATTTGAATACCTATGAACATCGTGGACCAAAGTTTATGTTGTGATTAATAGACAAGGTAGAACTTGTGTAAGGAATTAAACCAAGATTTTTCATGGAAACGATTGTTCTCTATGCCAGCGAATATTGTACTTTAATGACACGGTGAAATCAGAAGCCTATTCAGCAGCAAAGTAAGTCACTGGTAAGAAATAAGGTTGGTTTTGATTGCATTTTTTCAGATATATGTAAAAAAAATCCTTTCAAAGTTAGGTTTCTTTTCGTTCTGGCCAAGTAACTTTGAAGACTTGCACTCAAGGTGAAGCTGTGTAAAAAATTTTTATATTCTTCTGAAAATTATTAATTTATTTATGGTGTCTGGAGCAAAGTAGCTTCAGAAATCTTACTAATAATTGTTAAAGAAGTTAATACAACAAAATTAAATTAATTAATTAGAAGTATTTAATTAAAAATATATTTAAAACGTGTTTCATAAATGCAAATACAGAAAATATAAAGTAAATATTCACTAGTCAGCAAAACCATTCTTTTCTTTACTAACAACTTGATGAAATCTGTATCTTTGCAAATAGATTGGATCAGAATCTTTAATAAGCATCCACTCTGATGACATATACAAAAGTAAATGATAGGAAAAGTCTAGAACTTATGTCATGCTTCAACACCTACTGAAAAGAAAAAACCTCATTTGAAGTTGTGAATACCCAGAGGAAAATTGAGTAGATAACCTGAGTCATTAAACTGCATTGTTAAGAGAGATTCAATTAATTTTTTTCCTTATCTCCTTCTATTTTCAGAGACAGAGGTGTTTCTATAGATTTGTGATACTGTTTTGTGTTAGACAATTTCTGCCTCAAATGTACTAGCCTTTCTTTTTTTTTGAATATTTTCAGTCACAAATATTCATAGTAGGCTAATATAGTTAATTTTATTGATTATACTTAAAGTGAAATATTTCCTATTTATTGTCATATTATGAAATTATACAACATAGAACCTTCCATGACACAGAGGGAACTATATATATGAACAATTCTTGCTGATCTAAATGACTGTACTACTGAGTGTTAAAAATGTATTGTATAGGAGGCATTGGAATGCTTGGATTGGAATGCTCCTCTGTGGAAAAGGGTTTTCTTAGATAGGAAACATTTGCTTTTTTCTCCTCCAAAAATATCTCACTGAAGACAAGATTTGCAGACAAATTGATTAGCATAGGAACGAAACCAGTTTGGTTTTTACTTCTGCGCTCTAGGACAGAAATAATTCTCACCTACCATTTGCCTGAATCTCAGTTCCCTGAAACCTATACCCTGGAAAACATTAATACTAATTAATTAATACAATAGAGAGCATGCACTGTATCTTATATACATTTGCCCTGTAAATACCTTTAACTTCCAAATTGTTTTTAAACCACAAGTCTGAAATAAAAATAATTTTTAGATGGTTGTTCTTCAGTTCTACACATCTTCTAATGTTGTGGGCAATAACTGTGACTGTTCTTACATTAAATGCAATCTTTGGTATGATGCATGCTATTTCCAGTAGTTAGAAAGCTGAAAGTAGATTTAAATTGACCAAAAATAGCCATTCGAGGTTTTTACCTGCGAAATACTAATTTTTTTGTCAATAGCTGAAATCAGAGAGAAGTGTGGGCACTTGTTTCTAACCCTCAGTGGTTCCTGACATGCAACAACAAGAGAAAGGGAGAATATTTAAATACAGATTAGAATTAGGTAAAATGTGATAAAAACATGATAAAGTCAATGGTGAAGTAGACACAAAAATTGTTATATTAAGAAACTATGTTCTAATAATATCAAAATGTTTGATATTGATCTAATGTTACTATTACAAACAAATATTTGAATTACTTCTGATATAATAATTTTGTGGTAAATCTAGTGTAAATAAATAATTTTAAAATCCTAGTTTTGAAATTAAACAAAATGAACCAACAATCAAAATGTAATACACTAAGCATTACTGAAAAAAAAATACTTCTTTTATTCCATGTAAATTTTGGTATTTATTACAAATAACAGACTGTATCTCTTGATAGCAGTAAGGAAGATCACCTTTCTGATATATGTTATTACAGTTGTTGCTTCTTTATACTATCGGTTTCTGCTTTGCTTACATTATACTTTGTGATGATTTAGACTATAGATCTCTGCAAATAAGTAATTCTGATATAATTCTGATATATTCTGTGGGGTTCATATGTTTGTTAAGTCTACATGACACTTAGTGCTCTGCTTATTACATGGAATAACCTAGTTGACACCGGCCGCCCCCCCCCCCCCGNCCCCCCCCCCCCCCCCCCAAACTAGAGAGTAAAAATAAAAGAGAGGCAAATGATATTTTAAATAATTGCTGAAGAAAGAAGGTGTCCTGGGGAAATTATCAGGGCTGGAACAGTTCAGTTGTAACAAATAGTGAGGAAAGAGGAGGGAAGTTTGCTCAAGTGGAAGTGTCTGAGCTGAAACAAAAAAAGAAACAGGCTGATGAGAGAGACAACAAGGGGCCAAGGCTTTATTGCTTGATAAAGACACACAAAAAATTCAGCATAACAACTCGGTGAAATCCTGACTTCTGCATGTACAGAAACTAAGGAAACTGGTCTGTGACCAGCAGGACAGTAAGCTTGGGAGTGGAGACAGTGCTGTTCTCATCTACACTGTTGTCCTCTCCAAATTACAGGGAGACTTTGTTAGACGTTTCATGTAGCAAGTCTATTTGACAGCTTTAACTGTTCTGATAGTAGGGCGAGATTTTATTCAGAAGCACCTGCTTTTTTTGTGTCTGATCTTGAAAATATGAACTTGACTAAATTTCTGCTTGAGACCTGACCCATGATGCTTGAAATTAATTGCATGCCTAGAAATGTTCTTGTAAACAAGAATTTGTGACTAGAAATGTGATATTTTTCTGTCATTTTAAGATGAAACCAAATCAAACCGGATGAGGCAAAAATTTGTCCATTTCCCTTTGTGTGCATATGTAGCTTATAATATCCAGCAATATCCCATCCTAAGAAAGTTGCAGTGTCTTCTGTTTTGTTTTGTTTTTGTTTTTCTCTACTCGTCTTTGTTAAAATATTCCCATTATTGAGAACAAGTCAGGAAGATAAAGTCAGATTACCAAAAAACTCCCCCAAAAAATCTAAAACCAAATAAAAAACCTAAACAAAATCAAACATATCTAAAGCATAAAATGTGTTTGTAAAAACATGCTTTGATTAGCTAAGCCTTCTTGTGGTTAAGCATCCTGTATTTTATAATTTTTTTTGTTTTCTTTAATTTGTTATGCCTTTCCTTTCCCTTTAATACTCCTGATTTTCTTTCATTGTCTGTTGATAATTGGTGGATTGTCATAATAAACGAGCACTTAATATATTAACCATTAAGTGCACAGCGTTTAGTGTACACCGTTCACACAGTCTTTTTAACGCAGAATAATGGACAACTTCATGCAGATTTCTGTGATACTTCAAATTATTTTGATACTGGCCTCATATCACTTAGAGGTCTAGTGTTTTTATTAAGCATCTGATGAGCTGTTAATCTAGGTTTTCCTATTTCTCCACTGGTTTTACCCNTTTATCTATTAAACTGACTTTATCCCAGCCCATAAAAGTTCTCACTTTTATTCCTCTGATTCTTTCCCCAGACCAACACTGGCGGAGTGAGCGAATGGCTGGGTGGTGCTTGGTTGCTGGCTGAGGTCAAACTGCAACAATTCTCCTTTAAAAAAACCCGGCAACAACTAAATTTTATGGAGAGGGTTCAATTTCATGAGTCTATTAAAAAAGCAAATGAAAACCCAGAAGTGACATTTCATAGGTCACCTGCACAGCTGGAACATACTAAAGCTATTATATGGATATTTGCTACCAGACCTAAAAGGGTAACTAATAAGAGTAGCAGCTCACCATTTTTGTGTACAGATGTTACTGGACATATTCAGCAGGTGCATTTCATAAATATTTACTGATAGCTTTAGGCAAATGCCACAGTAAGCATCACTTTGAAGCGTTTTAAGTGGATGTTCTGGTGGTTGCACATTCCAAATCTTGTAATAAACCTAAAATGTATTGCATAGAAACTTTCAAGCTTAGGCGTGTTCACAATTTTTACAATCCTCTTCCCTTTTATGCAACTTTTCTTTCATGAGTGCTCTGCGGTGATTTTGTACAGCATCTTGTATAACTTAGGCTCTCCATGCCAGGAAGCTGAGACAGGACTGCTGCTCTTCTCAGTGTGCTCCACGTTAGCAATGGTTGTGATACCCCATATGAAAGTGTTGTGCATCCTGGGGCTTCAGCCATATCCATATACACCAGTTTTCTTCTGCATGCCACTTTGGTCCAGTGACTGGCTGGGATGAATCTGGATTACACACATGAGCCTAGGGACTAGAAAGAGATCCTGGGTTTAGCAATTTAGATGTATGCAGAAGATCAGGATTCCATCCTAAGCACTCAAATGGACTGTGCTGTTGTGGCCACTTATTTCTGTTGTTCATACTAAATGAAGCATGTTGTGTCTCTACCTGTTCCAGTCACTTTCTCACTCCACCATTTTCCTGCTGGCTTCTGCAGCACCATGTTCACAAGGAACAAACCAGAAGGCCCCATTTTGTCCTCTTCAGCTTGTACTCTTCCCTGTAATGTTCTTCATCTCAGTCCTTGTTCAAAATTGTTGCAGATAGTGTCCTTGTCTTGATA
>WEIV01019323.1:0-27828 GCA_013390005.1 Calyptomena viridis | reverse complement strand
GTGCCTTCGAGCTGCCCCCCGAGCCCGGGCTCCGCGCCGGGCTGGTGCTCACGGTGATGCACCGGGCGCTGGTGGGCATGGACCGGTTCCTGGGACAGGCCCTGGTGCCCCTGGAGCCCGCCCGGCAGCGGGGACGGGAGCCCGACGAGCGGTGAGTGCGGCCCCGGGGGCGCGGCCGGGGTTACGGGGTCACTGGGGGGCTCTGGGTGGGTGTCACAAGGTCACTGTGTGCCCCGCGATGGGCGTCACGGGGTGCTTGTGTAGCCTTGGTGGGTGTCACGGGGTCCCTGTGCTCCCCAGGGTCTCTGGGGTACCCCAGGGTGGGCGTCGTGGGGTCCCTGGGTACCCCAGGGTGGGCTTCAGTGGGTCACTGTTTGTGCCAGGGTGGGCACATGGAATCCCCGTGTGCTCTGGGGTGGGCGTCATGGGATCCGTGTGTGTCCCACGGGGGTGTCACCCTGGGTGCCCCGGGATGGGTGTCATGGGGTCCGTGTGTGTCCCACGGGGGTGTCACCCTGGGTGCCCCGGGATGGGTGTCATGGGGTCCGTGTGTGTCCCACGGGGGTGTCACCCTGGGTGCCCCGGGATGGGTGTCATGGGGTCCTTGTGTGCCCAGGACGGGCACATGGAATCCTCGTGTCACTGTGTGCCCTGGATGGTCATAATGGGGTCCCCGTGTGCCCCTGGGGCGTTCCAGGGTCCATGGACACCCCAGGGAATGTGCCACAGGAATTAGAGTGTGATGGGGTCCAGGTGTGCCCCAGGAAGGGTTTTCCAGGTCATCCAGCATCCAAGGGCTGTGCGTCCCCCAGGAAGGGTGTCATGGGGTCCATGGGCTGGTTCCCTGGGAACGGTGTCACAGAGGGTGGGATGGGGTCCGCGTGTGACCCAGGAAGGACATTGCAGGGGCCAGGGAATGGCAGAGCCCGTGGATGCTCCAGGAAGGACATTGTGGGGAATGTAGGACATCACGTGTGCTCCAGGAAGGATGTTGGGGAGGATGGGATGTCTCGGGGTCCCTCCATCCCCCTTGGAAGGGAGTCGTGCCAGACGAGGCACCACGGGACCCATCCTCCCCCTGGGCCCAGGATGCCAGGAGGTTCCTCTGCATCCTGGGAGGGTTTTCCAGGGATCTGTCATTCCTGGGAAGCCGTGGCACAGCTGCAAGTCGTGGTTTGTTCCCTGGTGGCTGCGGTGGCTTTGCAGCCCCCCCTCGGCTCGGCGGGGCCATCAGTGTCACCTGGTTTGTCACGGAGCTGCAGGAGGGTCCCCAAAAATCCCCGTCTGCGTGGGAATTCCTGATCTTCCTCCTTCCCCCAGAAGGGTTTAAAACAATCGTAATGTTTCCGAGCCTTTGCCAAGCAGAGAAATGCAGGAATGTGGCTGACATTCCTTTAGGGAAGAGGTTTTGGGGGCTTTGTTCCACGCAGACCTGGCTGGGCTGCGCCTCCCTGAGCATCCCCCCTTGCTCCCCGGCCTTCCAGACCCCGGGAATTCGGCTGGATTGCTGCCTGAGGCTGCAGGCTTGGAGAGGAGCCTCCTTGCCCTCCTTCCCAGTGCAGCCGAGGGAGTGGGATTAGAAAAGGGGTTGGAAAAACTTTTCCCGTGGACAAACGCGGCTCCGCAGCCCATGGAGGCTCCCGCTTGCCCTAAAATGGGAGTGTGGAAAAGGAGGAGAAGTGACTAAACCCGGAGCTGGTGTCTGGCTGTTCCCCCCGCGGCGCTTATTTTGCTTTCCTTAGAAAAATGCCTGGAGAACGGGCGGTGTCGGAGGGGCTGGATCGGGATTCTTGGGGCCTTAATTGAATCCAGCGTCGTGCACAGACTTCAGAGGGAGCCGAGCCCTGTTGGGAAAGACGTGTTGTTCTGGCACAGGAGGATGGGAAATAACTCTCTGTGGTTTGGGAAACAAGCCGGGAGCCGGGACAGGAGCTGCGGCTCAGGGAAAGCCACGCTCCTGGTGGGAATGATTTATGGAGCTGTGCAGAGCAGGGGCCCCAGGGTTCCGGAGGTTGAGCCCGTGGTCTCGTCTCAAAGGTCTCCAAGGGCGTCAGGGGCTGTTAATCCCACGGGAGCAACGTCCAGTGTGGCTGGACCCCGGACCCTGGTCATCCCATGGCAGCATCCCTGCAGCCCGAGGAGGGGATCCAGGCTGTGAGGTCTCCTGGGAGACCTTCCAGCACCTTCCAGAGCCTAAAGGGGCTCCAAGGGAGCTGGAGAGGGACTTGGGACAAGGGCTGGAGGGACAGGACACAGGGAATGGCTTCCCACTGCCAGAGGGCAGGGAGAGATGGGAGATTGGGGAGGAATTCCTGGCTGAGAGGATGGTGAGGCCCTGGCACATTTCCCATAGAAGCTGTGGCTGCTCCATCCCTCAAGGTGTCCAAGACCAGGTTGGATCCACCTGGGATAGTGGGAGGTGTCCCTGCCCATGGCAGGAACTGGATGGTCTTTACAGTCCCTTCCAAACCCACCCATTCCATGATTTATGATTTGCTGTCTGTCTCCCTCCTTTCCTGTAGCTTCTCTTACATAACGAAAATTAACTTCCCCTTGGTGCATTTGGGATCACAAGAACTTTAAGGCTCTTTATCTTCACCAGTGGCCCCCGAGGATGGAAAACATGCTGGAGAGCTCTCACTCCCTGCTCACTCCAACCCCTGAGCTGGAAGGTGTCCCGAGGGTGGGTGGCAGCTTTGCAGCGTGGAAGAGGCTGCCCTTTTTTTTTGGAGAGGATTCCCAAGGCCTGGAGCTTATCCAGCCAAATGGGAGAAGGACTGGGGGAGCCCATGGAGCCACCAGAGTTTCCACCCAACAACATTCTGGTTTGGCCTCACTGCAAAAAAACTTTGTTTAGGAGGAAATTTTTAGTCCTAGATTAAAAAAGAGCCCAACAAACACAGGCCCACCCTCGGGGCCTGTGCCCTGGAGATAACCAGGGGTGTGGGAGTTGAGGCTCTGCCACATGTTGGTTTTTTGGGATCCCATCTTTGGCCCTCACTCCTGGGCACGAAACCGCTGCCAGTTGGAATGGGATCCCTGTGGAAAAAGGCCTCCTTTGTCAGTGTGTTGACCTCGCCCTCATTTCCCTGCTGGTTTTTATGGCACGGAAACTTCACCGGTGATAATCACCATCCTTGTTTTGGGCTGGAAACTTCACCGGTGATAATCACCATCCTTGTTTTGGGCTGGATGGAAAATGTTCCGTCAAACTTGGACTCTTCTCCAGGAATGAGCCGCTGTCCGGGGGTGTTTATGAGCTGCCTCGTTCAGCTCAGTCCTGGTCCTGGTCATTCCAGTGTTTTGCTGGAAGAAAAATCAACTCTTGGAGTTGCACAAGAGCACCCTGAGAGCTCTCGTGGCTTTTTTGGGCATCCCAAGGCTTGTCCCATGCTCTGCCAGCTCCAGGGATTGGGCTTGGCAGGCAAAGCATTGTTTCTCCCTTTCCACTTGAGCTTTTCTGCATCCACAAAATCCTGTGCTGTGTCTGGGCAGGATGTTCCTGGTCCTCACTTCTCCTTNTTGGGATCACAAGAACTTTAAGGCTCTTTATCTTCACCAGTGGCCCCCGAGGATGGAAAACATGCTGGAGAGCTCTCACTCCCTGCTCACTCCAACCCCTGAGCTGGAAGGTGTCCCGAGGGTGGGTGGCAGCTTTGCAGCGTGGAAGAGGCTGCCCTTTTTTTTTGGAGAGGATTCCCAAGGCCTGGAACTTATCCAGCCAAATGGGAGCAGGACTGGGGGGAGCCCATGGAGCCACCAGAGTTTCCACCCAACAACATTCTGGTTTGGCCTCACTGCAAAAAAACTTTGTTTAGGAGGAAATTTTTAGTCCTAGATTAAAAAAGAGCCCAACAAACACAGGCCCACCCTCGGGGCCTGTGCCCTGGAGATAACCAGGGGTGTGGGAGTTGAGGCTCTGCCACATGTTGGTTTTTTGGGATCCCATCTTTGGCCCTCACTCCTGGGCACGAAACCGCTGCCAGTTGGAATGGGATCCCTGTGGAAAAAGGCCTCCTTTGTCAGTGTGTTGACCTCGCCCTCATTTCCCTGCTGGTTTTTATGGCACGGAAACTTCACCGGTGATAATCACCATCCTTGTTTTGGGCTGGAAACTTCACCGGTGATAATCACCATCCTTGTTTTGGGCTGGATGGAAAATGTTCCGTCAAACTTGGACTCTTCTCCAGGAATGAGCCGCTGTCCGGGGGTGTTTATGAGCTGCCTCGTTCAGCTCAGTCCTGGTCCTGGTCATTCCAGTGTTTTGCCGGAAGAAAAATCAACTCTTGGAGTTGCACAAGAGCAGCCTGAGAGCTCTCGTGGCTTTTTTGGGCATCCCAAGGCTTGTCCCATGCTCTGCCAGCTCCAGGGATTGGGCTTGGCAGGCAAAGCATCGTTTCTCCCTTTCCACTTGAGCTTTTCTGCATCCACAAAATCCTGTGCTGTGTCTGGGCAGGATGTTCCTGGTCCTCACTTCTCCTTCCTGTGACCTGGTCCCTGCAGCTCTCTGTCCTGCCTCATTTTTTGGGATGCTGTGTCAGGTGGTCAGTCCCTGTGAATCCAGGGCCTTTTCCAGCAGAAGAGGGATTTCTGGGTGTTCACAAGGCAGCTTCTGCTTCCTGAAATCTGGGAAATGCCCTTGGAGTCTCCACAGGGGCTCATCCTGCTTTCCCTGTGGTGTGACAGCGAGACAGGGAGTGTCACCTCCATATCCCCCCCATCAACAGGCATTTGGGAAGGGTGGAAGTGCATCCAGGGGAACAGGCTTCCATCTGACACCCATCAGGCTGTGTTTTCATAGACTCACAGAATTCCAGACTGGTTTGGGTTGGAAGTGACCTTAAAACTCCAGTTCCAGCTCCCTGCCATGGGCAGGGACACCTCCCACTATCCCAGGGGGATCCAACCTGGCCTTGGACACTTCCAGGGATCCAGGAGCAGCCACAGCTTCTCTGCCCAACCTGGGCCAGGGCCTCCCCACCCTCCCAGCCAGGAATTCCTGCCCAACATCCCATCTAACCCTGCCCTCCTTCAGCTTAAGGCTATTCCCCTTGTCCAAAGTCCCTCTCCATCATCCTTTTGACATGGTGGTGTCTCAGTGTTGAGGGGGACAGGACATTCCTGGGGACACCTGCAGGGTTGACCCCCAGATCTCACTGAGGGGACCCAAAATATCCTTGATTTTGCTCCTTGAGGCAGATGGTGGGAAGGAGCAGCGGGCATCCAAGATTTCCTGCGTGAAGAAAACCGTAATGTCATTCCCTCCTCTCTCCCTCTTGGAAATGTCATTTCCATTTGCCTTGTGCCCCTAAGACCTCCCAGCCCCTTGGAGATGGGAAAGGGTAAAGCCCTGAGTGTGCTGGCCATAAAAACAAGCTCCAGAGAGCAAAATCCAGGGCTTTCCAGCACTTGGATCTTGTGTTTAAGGGGATGATAAGTGTAGCAGGAATCCTGATTCCTGGCTCTGGTGTTTTCCTGCAGTGACTTGCAGTTGCTGCCTGGGATTGGGAGTGATGGCAGCTCGTGGCTTCAGTGTCTCTGTGAGAAGGAACTTGTCCCCTGTGCAAAATTAGCTCAGCTCCAAGTTCCCCAAAGCCTTTCCGTGCTGCACTTCCCTTTCCTTGTTCCTGTTCCTCCCCAGCTGTGCAGGGGGAGCTTGGAGGGGTCTGGGCTTGTGTGGAGCCGCAGCATCCCCACCCTGGCAGCAGGAATGAGACACTCTCCTCCCTCTCCATCAGCAAAGGACCTTTATTTGGGTGCTAAACTTTTCCAGCCAAAGTTCTGGAGGTCACTGGGGCTTCTCTGCTCTGTGTCTTGGTGGAGCTTTTCTGGGGCGAGGCTTGGTGGGAAAGAGACAGGGAATTCCTTGGGTTTTTGGGGAAGATGTCATGGAGACAGGCCGAGACATCACTGCTTGGAGTTCTGTGGGAGAAGGAAAGGGCAGATGCAGACACATCCAGGGAATGATCTGGCTGATCTGCAAGGTCACATCCTTGCCCAGTGATGGGCTGTCCCTCTGCTCAGCAGAGTTGGGACCTTGGAGACTCCCAAGCACCCTCAAGACCAAGGAATGATCCCCAAATCCTTGCAGGACTCCCTATTCCCAACCCACACCAGGCACTGTTCCCTTCCCATCCCATCCCATCCCATCCCTTCCCTGCTGTGGCAAATCCTTTTCCTGGCGCTGTCCTTGTGTTTCCCCAGGAATGGACCCGCTCCCATCTCCTCCTGCAACCCCCTGGAGCTCTGACAGCCTTTTCCCTCCCTCATTAAATTAAAACCAGGAGATCATTAGCAGTGGAGCCCTGCAGGCTTGGGGAGCTGTGGCATCTCTGGGATGTGGAGCTCCTCGTCATTCCCATCGTGGCTCTGGCTCCTCCTGCATCTCCCAGGGGAGATTTTCACACCCAGGGTCTGAGCTCACTTTGCTCCCAGTCAGGCACCAGCCAAGGCCAAATCACTGCAGTTGTGTCCTTGGCACGTCTGTCCTTAAACCAGAGGAGAGGAAGAGAGGAAACTGCTGCTCCGTGGTAGATTTGGCATGGAAAGTTTTAATCCAAGGGCAAACAGCCCTTTTCCCTGGGGACTGGGATCAGAGGTGCCCAGCAGGGCTGGGGAAGGTCTTTGAGGTGGCAGTGAGCAGCAGGGAGCTCCTTGGAGGCCCTGAGCTTGTGATGAAATCCGTGTTTGGGGGCTGAAAACGCAGCTCTGAGTGGGGTTGTTGCATCTCAGCAGAGCCAGGAAACGCCCTGGAGTGTTGAAACGCTGCTGAGCAGGGGGAGGAGAGGGGTTATACTGCCAAAAATCGGGTCAGGATGCTCTGTGTGCTGCAGGAGGGCAGCCAGGCCCGGGGATAATGTCCTTGCTGATCCCAGGCAAGTGTTTTTCCCTGCTTGTGAACCCCAAGGTGCTTCCCAGGGCTTAATTTTGCTCCCACCTGCCCAGTTAACCCCATTTCCACCCAGTTGCCATTGCTGGTTTAAGGAGTTTAAAGCCCTTGCTCTGTCCTGCTCCAGGAAAACTCTGCTTTTCTTTATTTCTAAAGATATTTGAGCTGTTTGATCCCAGCTTTGCAAGTCTGGCATGTTGGATTTGGTCTGTTGGTGGCTGAGAGTGCTGGCCTGTCACCCTCCATCATCTTCAAACCCAAAAAGCTGCAGATTCAGGCTTTTTCCTCTGTTTCACACTGATTTTCAGGGCCTTCATTTTTTTTCCAGCTGCAGGAAAACCTGCAGCCAGCTGGGAAAACACCTCAATCCTGCTGGTGCAAAGCTCCAGATGTGGTGGAGCTGGTGGTGTTACGTGTGCTGAGTTCAGCCTGTGCTTCAGGAGCCTCCAAAGTGACTCCCTCCCTTCCCAGCTGAGCCTGGCAAAGTCTTTGCCAGTCTTTGGTGACCAGGAAGGTGGGATGGGCTCTGCTGTCCCCTCCTCTCACCCTCCAAGGGGTGGCTCAGAGACAGGAGAGGAGTTTTGGGGGGATGCTCTTTGTAATTCCTGGGGGATTTGGGGGTAGAGGAGTCCAAGAAAATCTGGCATCCTCTCCACACGTGGTGTGCCAGGTGAAAAGGGCCTTTAAACCATTCCTGCAGCCTCTCCTTCCACCCTGGGGCGTGTTGGAGCCTGTGCTTGGCACAGGTGTGCACATCCCTGCCCTGGGAATTTGCTGCCTCTCTCAGAAGCTTGGCTGGGACACAGGGATGGGATCCCAGTCTGGGATGGGGCTTTGGAAGCTCCATCCCTGGAGCAGCATCCCATGGGCCCCCCAGCTCTGCCTTCCCAGCATCCCAGTCTGTCCACTGGCAATCTCCCAAGGATCAAGGTGTGTAACCTGCTGCTGGGATCCAGATTGATTCCTTTTTCCCTTTTTCCCCCTTTTTTTGGTGTGTGTGGCTCGTTCCTGAGAGCGGGTTGATGTGGTGGATGAACAATCCATGGATGAGCTGTTGCCAGGGGTGTATCCAGCATTTTAAGCTGCATGGAGCCCTTGGGATTGGTGTCCCTTTGGATGACAGGCTTTCCCAAGCCTCCTGTCCCCTCTGGGCACTGGGTTTTCCAGGCAAGCCCTGCCACGATGCTTTTCCCAGCTGGAAATAGAAAAGGATTTACAGCAAAAACATGTTTCTCCTGCCCATCCCGTGCACATTGAGTGGCTCCCTGGGAACAGGTGCTCCAGGGGAACCTGCAGAGCAGCTCCTTGTGCTTTGCAATCCTGCAAAGTCAGCTCCAGGCTTGGGGTTTTTTTGACTTTGGAATCTTGTGCAGCAGGTCATTGGATCACCAGTGCTGCCTCCTCTGCCATCCTCACACAGGGACCTTGTCCTCGTGTCTTATCTGGGAAGTTCAGGCCATTGGATGACCACAGATGTGGTTTCCTGCCTTGTTGGCAGCTGGGAGGACAAAAACCTTGGAGTGGAAGTGGATAAATGCAGCTGGAGTGACTCCTGCTATTCCTGTCTCCTTTTGTAAATGTTTGATGCTCCATTTTACAGCTCCTTAAATCTTCCCTCCTTCCCTGTCCTCACCTGCCCATCCTGGAAAGAGGAAAAGCTTTGGGTTTTCTTAATCCCAAGTGATTTGTGGTGCAGTTACTGCCCTTGTTCTCATGCTAGGACTATCCTGGTGGCAGAGGGATTTTCTCCATACCTGCTGTGTGTCCTGATCCAAAAATTGTCCCTCTCCCTGCCATGAGATCCAGACAGCACAGAGGCTGTAGGGACAGATTTGGGAACACTGGGGTGGATGGGAAGCATCCCTTGGTGAACAGGGACAAGGAACAGCCAGTCTGGGGGGTTCTGTGGGTCATCCCATAGGCAAGGGGAGGGTTCTGTGGGGCACTGGGATGCAGGAATGAGGATGCTCAGGGCAGACCTTATCCATGGAATGTTGAGGTGCTGCAGGACCCGTGCCTGGAGCACCATCCCCACGGCACAGCCTGGGTGTGCACCAGGCTGGGACACAAGCAGGGCTGTTTTTTCCTTGTTTTCCAGGCCATTCCCTGCCATTGAGTCCCACTGGAGTGACAATATCTCTGTCCCTGGCCTGTGAGTGGTGGGATGAGCCCTTCAGCAGGACACGGATGGCAGAGCACATTTTTGCTGGGATTTTCTCACCCGAATTCCCAGTTGTCCCAGTGGTGCTCCCACACTTGGAGCACCAACTCTGGGCTTCATCCTCTTCCACCCCTCACCATACACACTTCATTCCTGACATCCATGTAGCCAGAACCTCTGGAGCTGGAGCCCCTTAGAGGGGCAGGGCTGAGCTGCTTCATTAGTGGTGGGTCGAGTTATGCAACGAGTTCAGGGTGTTGGTTCCTACCAGTTCTGTTTTCCAGCACTTCTGGGAAGAATGGAGGGATGAACTTCCCACCTCAGCTGCTCCATCCATGAGGGAATGAGCCTGTGTTTGTTTTCCAGCTCTTTGCAGCTCCCAGGGATCACCTGGCAAAACCAGCCATCCAAAATCAACACGAAAAGCTGTGTCAGGAACATGAAGACAGACAAAAAAGCACAAAATTCCCCGGGGTTGGGTTGTTTTCCACCCTGTGCTTCCCTTCCCTGGATGGTGAGCTTCCTCTTGCAGGGCTGCTCCAGCTCTTGGCTCACCAAAATCTCTTTGCTGTGCTCCTGAGGGGAGTTGTGCCAAGAGGAGCCAAGGTTTGTCTTTTCCCTGGATTGGCTTTTCTGTGCTCTGTCATTGTAAGAACCCAGGTAACCCTTAATTGAAGACTTGGGGCTCTTCCCTCCAGCAGGACTGACCTTGTTGCAGGGATGAATCAGCAGCAAATATCAGCCTGGTGTGGTCAGGGAAGAGGCTTTGGCTCCGTGTTGGAATGTGTCTGTCTCCAAAGTGCAGCCCGGGTGGCTGAGCAGAATTCCTGCTTATTTTGAGGCAAACCTCGGCCACCCTGACAGTGCTCAGTTGTTTTTTTGGGAAGCACCTGATGGCTGAAGTGTTCCAGAAACACTCCAGATGCACGTCCTTCCCTGTATTCATCCATGAATCCCTAAGGGACTTCACTTCCCAAGGAAGATCTCACTGCTGGTAAAGCACTGGGACCAGTTTGAGGGTGAAACTGGAGGCCCTGGTGCTGAGCTGGAGGTTGGAGGGGAGTCTTTTGGGGAACCCAGATGGAGCCATTGGAAAGCAAAGGTGGTCCCCCTTGGAAGGACCCACATCCCCTTTGGAAGGACCCATGTCCTCCCTGGAAGTGGGATGAGTGAGGATGGTTTTGACTTTGTGCCTGGTTTTGTGCTGAAGGACTTGTTTGAACAGGAGGGGGATGTGGAAGGGACAAACATCAGCATGTCCCAGGAAAACTTGGATCACAGGCAGCGTTCCCTTTCCATTGGGATTGGCTCTGTGTCCTGGACATCCCAGCAGCTTGCCTTCCCACCCTGGGAGGTGCTGGGTTGCCTCAAACCCAAACAAATTTCCCCATTGACAGGTAGAAAATAGTGCCCAAGCAATTCCATACCCAATGGAAAATTCCTTGGAGCAGGGAATCCCCGTGCTCCCCATAAACTGCCACCTGCAGCCCAAGGGAGGGACAAAGAGCAGGGAAAACGGGATTGTGCTGACCCCGAGCAAATCCATCCTATCCTCATCCTCCATGGGATCTCTTTCCCTCCTTAGCAAACATTCCTGTGCTCTTTTTTCCACTCCAGGCTGTTTTTTTCCCTTTGCTCAGCACTAGCCGCCTTTCCTGTCCAGGATGCTGCTGGAGGATAAGGCGGGAATCACGTGTTTTTTTGGGAAGCTGGAGATCCAGCAGCGCTTTGTGAGCAGCTCTCCGTGCCTCCAATCCATCCTGGCACCAGCAAATGGGAAAACAGATGCCGGGTGCTTTCTCCCAAACCTGCCTTTTGGCGGCCGCTCCCTTTGACTCCCCGTGGAAACGAGGGGGAGGAGAGAGGAAAAGGCTTCACTCGGAGTGTCTGGAGGCACTCGGGATGTGCTGATTAACCACGGTGACCTAAATGAGTGTGCACAGCCCAGGCTGGGGGCTGGGGAAGCCTCTGCCACACGTGGATGCTCCCAATCCATGTTCCAGCAGCGGGATGTGAGCTTCCAAACCCCTTGGAGCACCTCGATTTCCCGGGAGCTTCCCTTTCCCGAGGGGTTCTCTGGGTGAGGTTTCCTCTCCTGGCCCCCTGTGAGGGGGTGAGTTGCTGTTTCCTTCCCTCTCAGCCATCCCTGGGCCTGGGGGGTTTTCCATCCCCCTTCCCTGCCGGGGTGTCCATGGAGGAGAGATCCTGGGATCCCACATTTTGGGGGATGCACACCCAGCAGTGCTGCACTGAGGTGCTGGATCTGTGGGGTGTCAGAGGGAGGGATTTATATANATTTCCTGAGCCTGGGCTCGTGTCTCCACACTGAATTCCCTGGATTTGTCACACTGGAGATATCCCTGAGCACACCTGACTCTCCGTGTGTCCAGGGCTGAGGTGTCTCAGCAGGAGCATCACTGGTGGGTGGAAGGAGCCCTTCTCCAAGGAGGAGAAGGATGTGGGGCCAGCAGGGAATTTCATCCTCTGGGAGACCTGTTTCCAGTTGTAGGGAGGAAGGGAAGGAGCACAGACTGGGGAAGCAAACACATCTCCTTAGGTAGGAGCAATCCTGCTCCCCATCACCACCAGCTCTGGGACACAACAGCTTTTTTTAATTTCATTTTAATTTAATATTACATTTAATTTTTTTTTTTTAACTGGCAAAGCCCATGTTGGGCTGTGCCCCCTCCAAACCTGGCTAAGAACCCTGGGAACAGATAACTGGAGATGAGTGGCTTGTCCTGGATGTCCTGTGGAGTGAGGAGCTGGATCCAGGCTGGTGGATCTGCCTCCAAAATACCCCCAGGAAGCAGATCCTTGTGATCCCGTGTCCCTGGATGTGCTTGGCACAGCTTCCTCCACCTCCCTGTGCTCTGTGGTGCCAGCCCCTCATTAATATAACTCAGTTCTGCTATTTCAGACCTGGAAAAGGGTTTTTTTTTGGGCAGAACTGGTTTGTTTTTCCAGGTGTATCATCTATTCCCATAAAAGAGGTCATGTCCCCCTTCAAGGTGGGTGGCCCCAATCCAGAACTCCCCACCCAGGACTTCCCCCTGAGGGGAAAAATAGGGGAAACCAGGGTTTGTGGGATGGGGTTAGTAGTGAAAAGATGCTTTGGGAGTTTGATTGCAGCTGGGCTGGGACTTGAAACCCTCCCTAATCCTGCTCTCCCACTGCATCCCAGTCAAGGCAGTGTTTGCTCCTCCTGTTTCCACTGGAACTGATTCATAAAAAACCAGAAATACACGACATGGAACCACTTAATCCTCCCAAACACTCGTCTGGTGCCATAAACTTAGAGCTGAGCCTAAAAATAGCTGCACTGCCTGTTGGAGGTGCAGTCCTGAGTGTTTGCTGACTGTGGATGAGGTCTTGGGAACCAAAAATAGCTCCTTAATCCAGCACAGGCAGGGGTTTTTCCTTGCCTGGATGGTTTTTGGAGCAGGTCAGGTCAAGCACCCAAATTCCTTTTAATGCCCACAAGATTGGAAGGGATGGGAGGTGCTGAGAGCATGTCCCACCTCATTAATCCTTGGAAACTCATGCCTCTCCTTATGTTAATCCACCAAGATTCCATCTAGTTGGGTTTTTTTTTCCCATGGGTTGACATAAGGTATAAAAACTACTTTGAGGAGTATTTTATTTTTTCCTGCTGAGTGATTCACCTCCCAAATCTCTCCTTTCCCAGCTGCCAGGCTGCTCCAGCCCTTCCCTCTTGAACTTCTTCCAGCTCTTGCATTACACTGAACAATGTAATATTGGATGTTCCAGGCAGCCTTTTCCCCTCCAATCCTATGGGAAGTGTCCTCCTGACTCACCTGCTTCTGCTGCCTGGCAATGGATCAGCCTGTTCCAATGTGTTTTTCCAGCTGGTGACTTGCTCTAAGGGGTTAATGCTGCTTTTTTCCATGGATTCTTTGTGCCTGGGTATTTCCAGGCTCAAAGCCTTGGTGCCCAAAATTTTGCACTGGGCTTTCTGTGGGGTGGGATAAGTGAGTGGTGGGAATAGGAATGGATTAATTCCTATTAATTCTGTGTGTCCAGCAGAGTCCCAGGCTGCATTTTGGTGGCACTTGGATTGAGTGGTGAAGGACCTGGGTGCTTCCAGCTGGAATATTTATCAGGGAATTAGGGGGTTTGTGCCCCTTCATAAAATTCCAGACTGGTTTGGGTTGGGAGGGACTTTAAAGCTCATCTCATTCCACCTCTGCCATGGGAAGGGACACATTCCACTATCCCAGGTTGCTCCAAGCCTCATCCAACTTGTTCTTGGACACTTCCAGGGTATGGTACAGCTTTCCCAGGCTTCCCAGCTCCTCCCTTCATCCAGGATGTGACAAGTTCCCCGTCAGCAATTCAGAAAGTTCTGGAAAACACGATTAGACTTTTCTCCTCACCCTGGTGATTTCAGCCTGGTCACACCCCACCTCCATCCCATCACATTTTCCTTCCCCATTTTTTCTTTTTCTCAGTGACTTCACTCTCCAAGTGGATGTAAAACACCACTGGCATATTTATTTCCTGGGATATTGCTAACCCAGGTCCAGAAATGTTTCTCCCAGGAAGGATGACATGGATCTGTCCTGCACCTACAGATTTCCTTGTGCCTCGTTAAGGGGAATTTTAATCGTAAATTTGCCTTTTAATACTTTGATCTGGGAGGGATCAGAGCTACCAGGGCAGTGGGGATCTGCTCATCCTGCTGCAGCTGTCCTGGGAAGCAGCTCTTGGAATGGGGGCAGAAAGATGGAGCATCCCATGGGGGCAGAAGGGAGTGAAGGACCACTAGGTTGGATTTTTGGGAATAAGTGGTTCCCTTATGGCCTGTGTTTGGTGCTGCCCCATTTGAACATGGAAATGGAGAATTAGAGAGTGTCTTGCTGTGGTGTCTTCTTTCCCACCATTCATTCCTGCTGGCTGGAAGCAAGATCCCTCTGCCATCACATACCACAAGTTGCTCCATGCCTTCCCTGTGGAAGGATCGGGATGTAAATGGAGGTTGGGACTATTTTTGCCTTGTGCAGTTATGGCTTGGAGGCTTTTCCAATGTTCCTTCCATTTCTATGTGTAAAGCTTCGGAGCAAAGTCTGCAATATGGATTTTGTGTGGGGCAGGACAGTGAGAAGCATCCCCAGTAACCTGCTGGGGAGTCAGTGGAAGCTTCTCAGCTGGTGGAAATATCCAGTATCCCCTTCTGGAGCTCTCACCAGGCAGGAGAATTCCATCAGCCAGCTGTGGCAATGTGGATATTTCCCAAAACCCAGTAACCTGGGTTGGGTTGGGCTGGCTTGGGTCAGTGCTGCATGGCAGCTCCTCCTTCCCATAAAGAATTCCCAGGTTTCACCATCCTCCAAGGACCTGGGGACACTTCCAGGCAAACTTCAGCACCTTTGTTTTGGGTGAGACATGGAAGGTGTGGCAGAAAGTTGTTTTAGTGGATGTTGTTCAGAGCTTTTGCCATTATAGGTCTGGCTGTTTTTGGAAGGATTTGTTGAGTCACCGGCTCTGGAATATTTAAAAATTGGGCACAAAGCACCGTTGTCTTTGTTTTCTTTCAAACATGAACTCACAGCAACTTATTGTGGCCACTTTCCCTGGAAAAGCACAGTGGTGGCTGACACCAAGGTGGTGTTTTCCAGGTTATTTAGTGGAGGCAGAGCATTTAGGATCAGGACAGGGATGGAAATGGAGCTCTTGGAAAAGACTTCCAAGATCACCGAGTCCAACCTGTGCCTGATCCCCCCTTGTCCCCCAGCCCAGAGCACTGAATGCCACATCCATCATTCCTGGAACACTTCCAGGGATGAGGACTCCAACCCTCTCCTGGACAGCCTGTTCCAATGTTTAACAACCCTTTCCATGGAAAAACCCATGCCAGAGGTGCTTTCTCCCCCCCAACAACATCCTCCCCAAAGCTTCCCTGGCTCGCAGCTCCTGGGAATGACAGAGGCACCTTTCCTTTTCCTTCCTCTCTGGCTCCAGGTGGCACAAGCTGCACTCCAAAGCTGGGAAGAAGGAGAAGGAGCGTGGAGAGATCCTGGTGAGCATCCAGTTCACACGGAACAACCTCACAGCCAGCATGTTCGACCTGTCCATGAAGGACAAGCCACGGTCCCCCTTCGGGAAGCTGAAGGACAAGGTGACAGGCAAGAAGAAATACGACTTGGAGTCGGCCTCTGCCATCATTCCCAGCAGCCTGGGTGCCCTGGATGTGGAGGATGACTATGAAATGGAGGGCAAGAAGTCCAAAGTGAAGGGGTTTTTCTTGAGGAACAAGCTGCGCAAGTCGTCCCTGACTCAATCCAACACTTCCCTGGGATCCGACAGCACCATCTCTTCTGCCAGCCTGAGCTTGGCAGCAAATGTTCCTGAGGTGACCAAATCCCCCAGCAGACACAGCAGTCTGTCCACGGAGCGCTCTGGTAAGAGGATAATGGATAATCCCTCTGCTTTTTCCCCCCCTTCTTTTTTTTTTCTTTGTTGAGATTTTCTTGCAAATCTGTTAACTAATTGCTCACCTAATCATAGAATCATGGAATCGTAGATGGTTGAGGTTGGAAAAGCCCTCTGAGATTGTGGAGTCCAACCCTTCCCCAGCACTGCCAAGGCCACCACTGCCCCATGTCCCCAAGTGCCACATCCACAGGGATTGGAAATCCCTCCAGGGATGGGCATCCACCACTGCCCTGGGCAGCTGTGCCAGGGATGGACAACCCTTTCCATGAAAGAATTTTCCCCAATACCCAATATAAACTTCTCCTGGCACAACTTGGGGTTGTTTCATCTCATCCCATTGCTTGTTTTTTGGGAAAAGAGCCCGACCTCCCGCCGGCTCCCCCCTCCTGGCAGGGATTGCAGAGAATTCCAGGTGCCTTTGGATCCTCCTTTTCTCCAGGCTGAGAACTGACATCCAGCACAAACCCTCCGAGCCCTTCTGCTTTTTGGCAGTAACGTGCTTGGCAGAACAGGGCAGAAACATCCAAGATTCTGCTTTTCCATGCCCGGCTCACATTGATGCTCCCTGTCCTTCCAGCAGCACCGCGAACTCCCGGGATACGAAAGTTCCTCGGGGCTGTTTCTTCTCACCCCTCCAGGAGGTCACTGGCACTGCAAGGCCCTGGGAGAGGGCTGGGGGAAGCTGCTGCTGCCCTGCCCTGGGTCACTGGTCTAATGAGCCGCCTCCGGCTTGGAGGCAAAGCCGGAGCAGTGCCCGGTTCCCGGTGATTAAAACAATCCGAGCTCTTGGCGCGCGGGGAGCGGCGATTTCCCAACAAAAAAGGCCCTTGTAGGGAATTAATTCTTGCCGTCCTCCCTTGAAAACTAAATGTGTAATGAAATGGTTTAATTGGCTGCAGACAGCAAATTCCCAGGTTGGGTGGGAGTCCCTGGGTGGAGTCCTGGCTGGTGGAGCCGTGTGGTGCCGGGGGGTTTCTGCTGGATGATGTTCCCGTGGAGGGGGGGTGGGGGGGCTGGTCTGGTCCCATCAGCCTTGGGATGAACCTTCTGTCTAGTGGAACTTTCCCTGCCCATGGCTGGAGCTAGATGATCTTTAAGGTGTTTTCCAACCCAAGCCATTCCGTGATTCTGTGGAAGAACAGCATCTCCAGCTAGAAGGGGAGAGCTGCTGGTGTCCCCTCAGGGCAGGCTGTCCTTATCCCTGGATTCTCCAGAACCAAAACCCAAAAACCTGCAGTTTTTAACCCCAAAATCTGCAGTAGCCACGAGGTCATACAATCATGGGGTAGTTAAGGTTGGAAAAGGAGGATAATCAAGTCCAACCGTGAAGGCAGTGGAGGGAGATGCAGGCACTGGATTCTCCTGGCTTGTCACACCAAGCATCAGCCTGGCTGGTGGGAGTGGAGCCCACAGCCCTGTCATCTCTCACTCATGCAAACTCCTAAGTCACATGGAAGCATTAAACCCTCTAAGTAGCTTCTGGGGAGTCTCTTGCATTTATTATCAATCTCAGATCCTCTCAGACAAGGGGTTTATCATGTTACAGAGTCTCCTCTGCAAGCCCTGCAGTGGGAGGATATCGTGTATCCTGTATCTCTGCATAGTTGTGACCCGTGCTTTGCATTTCTAATTTAATTACAATCCAGTGGAGCCTGGGAGGGAGAAAGCCAGGATGATTTCACAGATCCCTTTGGTGTTTGCAGGTAGAAGATAACAATGCTTGTCACGTTACTCAGGTGACCTCACCTCTGTTTTGTGTTTAACCCCCCCCTCAGTGAAAGACTACTTGCCATCTCCCAAGCTGACCCACAAGAGAGCCTTCAGCGACGACGTCTCCCAGGTCAGCCCGGTCCTGGAGCCCAAAGCAACCCAAAACCTGAAGCCAAAGAACGATCCCGTGTCCCGCTCTTCCCTCTGCATCAACGGGAGCCACGTTTACAGCGACGAGCCCACGCCCAAGAGCCCCGTGTCGGTGCCCGTGCCCTCCGTCCCCAGGAGGCAGGAGGAGGCTTTTGGCTTCACCCCCCTCCATCCCGACCCCCACGAGGTGCCCTGGGGGGTGGGAAGCCTCGAGAGGTCTCAGCAGAGAGATGAGCCCAGGTTCATCCCGTCTCCTCCCAGCCTGGCCTTGCAGGAAGAGCTCAAGGTGTCCACGAAATCCGTCACCCTCAGTAACCACCTGGGCAGAGCCAGGATGGAGGAAAACAGTCGCTCGGAGAACAAGCCCACTCAGGCTGCGGCACCCATGGTGTTCTCCTCGGAGACGAGCAAGGACAAACAGCCTGAGGAAGCGAGGAAGGAAGAGAAGAAACCAAAAGGTGGCTTCTTCCACCACGGGGGCAACCGGAGCGACGCGGGGAGCAAAGGCCAGGGGGACAAGGTGGGACCCTCCGGCCACACCGCGGCAGCAGGGGAGGAGAGGAGTAAGAGCAGCGGCTGGTTTGGTTCCAAGGAGGCCAAGGATTCCCCTCAGAAACCCAGGTCAGTGCAGTGGGGGGTGTGGGGATGCAGGGCGTTGATTCCTGCCCCAAATTCCCGCCCTCCAGACGCTCCCGGGATCGGCGGAGCTCGGGCAAGGTCAGAGCAGGGAAAATGCTGCCTTGTCTCAAAGGGAAGAGGATTTTTCCTGGATCTTCCCCTGGCTTCTGCCATAAACCAGCTCTGTTTATCCGTGGGGGATGCGTTTTCCACTCGGGAAAGGGAGGGATCCCCTTTGGGGAGGTTTCCCTCTGCAGGGTGAGGCTCAGTGTGGTTCCACCAAGTGTTTCTGTGGCCTTGAAATAGAGGATCATTATCCTTTAATTAGCTAATAAAGCCTCCCTGGCAGTCAGTGTGGGAGGTGGGATATCGTGACATGTAATCACATTATTTTTTTACCCTCCCACCTCCTCCACATGGTTTGGCCTGGGGGTGCAGCACTTTGATAACTTGAGATATTATTAATATTCCCAAAATAATCCCAGCCCTGCTCTTTCCTCTTCCCATCCCACCCAGCCTTCCTTTCTCCTAATTATGAATCTCTAACTGTTCCTGCTTTGTGTGATGATTCATCCCTCCAGATCCTCAGCCCTGTATTTGTGGCACACAAAACGTGGTGTTTGTGCTGTTTCCATGAGGAATTTATCACTGGAGCCTCCGGGAGCTGAGCTGGGAGTCCAGAGGTCGAGGGTGTTATCAATGGAGGGAGGAAATGGGTTAAAAGCAGCCAGAAAAAATAACCAGGAGTCGAGAGCTGGATGAATCTACAAGGTTGATTTATTATAGGGATTTTCTAATCTGGGCTGACTTTAACCTAATTTATGAAGCAGAAGGATTTGAGTTCAGTCTAAGCCTCCTTTAATGAGGAGGCCACTCGTGGTTTGTTCCACCTAAAGAGGTTCCCACATGGGTTAAACCTTTTAAAGGGATGAGCACATCCCTCAGTGTGATTTCAGGACAGGGGCAGCCCCAAAATTCCTCCTTTCCTCAGCCTCCATGAGGGTGACATGATCATAGTGGCCTTGAGGCTCCATGGGCAGAGCTGGGGACACTGGGGAAGGAAGGAGCTGTTCCCCATCTCAGAGGGCCTGGAGTTCTTTTCCCCCCAAACCCCATCATTGGGAAGCAAAGTTTGTCATGATGGGATGAGAAGGACCAGGCAGGATGTGGGAGCTCCATCCTTGAGCTGCTCCAACAGCAGGAGACACAAGTGTGAGATCCTTGGATTGCCATGGTCATTCCCCATCCCTGGAAGTGTCCAAGGCCAGGCTGGAGCAGCCTGGCATAGTGGAAGGTGTCCCTGCCCAGAGGGGGGGAATGAGATGGTTTTCAAGGTCCCTTCCAGCCCAAACCATCCTGTGATTCCATGATTCCCAGAAGACTTGAAACCCCAGCAGTGGTTTGGTGCCACATCCCAGTGCAAGGATTGTGGATGAGCCTGAAGGACTCTGGTCTTTGAATCCTGTCCTTGAGGAAGGACAGAGTGTTCCCACTCAAGATTGTTCTTTTAATTTTTCATTCTAATTTTGGGATAATAAACCTGCTGTTTAAGTCCTAGAATAAAAAAAAAAAAAATCAAGCCATAAAATATCCTGCTGTATCCAGGCAGTGATTCCACAAGCTGCCTGAGCCAGCAAAGCTCTGTGGGGATGGGATCTTCTTCCAGAGCCTTTTCCTTGGGAAACGTGGGAAAAACCAGCAGCTTTCCTCCTGCTTGGAAGTTCTGGGAAGGAGCTGTGCATTCCAGCCTGCCCAATTCCTCTGATTTCAAGGCAGGGATATCTGATCCAGCTGGAATTTGGTTCCTGTAGCATCCAACCCAGAGGAGAATCACTGGGAGTGCTGAGGTGCCCTTAAAACCTGTTGGTTTCCACCAACTCCATGCCTTTCCTTAAATCCTGGACACATTCCCAGTGTTACTCCTTTCCCACAGGCTTTTCACTCCATGTTTTTTTTTTTTAAATCCACTTCAGTGCTCACAGTTTAATTTCAAGCTCAGCTGAAGCCGAGCTTTGTTTGGAGTTTGTTTGCCCAGGACCTCATCTGTCCTACAAGGAAAAACTTGGGATGAGCCATGTGACAGGATTTTCTCTCCCAAAAATAGGAATGGCAGCATGGGATGGAGGGAACAAATTCACAGGAGCCCTTTTTGGGGCCTTTAGAAACAGCTGAGTGGGTTTTAACTGCAGTTTGCAATTGGAAATGGGAAGTAATGAGCTGAAACTGGAGCATTAAAAGTGGATTTAAAGTGGATTTTGGGAGAAGTGTCTCGTGGAGGATGAAGTTTCTCCCTCCCAGCATCCAGGGGTTTGGCCCTGGGGTAGATGAGAAGCTTTTGGGGGTGTTACCAGAAGCCCTTGGCCCAGTCTGGGTGGTGACAGATGGTGACTGAGTCTGATTTGATGCAAAAATACCCTTTCCACCATCACAGGGTGATGATCTGTCTCTATCCTGCCTTTCCTGGTGCTTCGTTTTTCCTGGCCATTAATTACACCATCATTACCTCTCCTAATTATACAGAACTCTGGCTTCTCTGATTTTATTCTCCTTCCTCACACTGAGTCACCTCGTGGACCTCGATGCTGAGTCAAGTCAATGCCACAGGGTTAGGTGGGATATTGGGAAGGAATTCCTGGCTGGGAGGGTGGGGAGGGGCTGGGATGGAATTCCCAGAGAAGCTGTGGCTGCCCCTGGATCCCTGGAAGTGTCCAAGGCCAGGTTGGATCCACCTGGGATAGTGGGAAGTGTCCCTGCCCGTGGCAGGGGGTGGCACTGGAAGGACTTTAAGATCCTTCCATCCCAAACCATTCCATGATTCTCTGACCTGTGGGAGTTCTGTGGATGTCCATCTGCAGCTGGAGGAGCTTTTCAGATTCCAGTTGTAGAGCTGAAGATGGATTAACCTTTGCTCTGGAGAGAACCAGCCTTTGAACTGTTTTTACCTTCAGGAAGGACTTTTTTCCTTCCCATCCCCTGATTCTGGAAATTCAGCTTTGTGGCTCCTGTCAGCAGCATCTCCTCACCTTTGTGCCCACTCTGGACAGGCCAAGTTTCACCTGGAGCTGAATGTGAAATCAGTCACTTTGCAAGACCAAAACCCTCAACCTGTAATTAGTTAAAAAGGTCTGTAATTAGAAGGATGGTTTGAACCATTAGAAGCTGAGGTTTAAACTTGCCTGCAGCCAAAACCAGCTTGGCACAGCTGGTCTTTAACCACTTGCTCTTGCAAAACACACCCTTTCTAAAATAAGGAGCTGCTGACTTCGGGCTGTTTGACTTCAGCTTTATAAAAAAGGGGTTTTTTTGTTCTGTTCTGGGCACTTTTTGCTGAGCTATGGGCACGTGAGCTGGAGCTGCAAACCTGTCTGGGCAGAGAACTGGACATTTCTGCCTTCAGCCTTTATTTACACAAGTTTTTCCCTGATTCTTGAGAGGGAGGGAGCAAGTCCTTGGCTTTGCTAATCCATGTCAGCTCCAGGGCTTTGATACTGGTTTGAATGGGAGCAGTGGGAAGATGGTGTTTGCTTTTTTGGAGGCTGAATAAAAGACTGTTTGGGGTTTGTTGTTTTTAAGGTTGGGTGGTCAGGGGTTGTATGTAAGGAAGAAGCTCAGCAGGTTTATTTGAGGCAAAGCCTGGGGCTAAAACAATCAGTTTGACTGTTTTCAGGGTTTCATACAATGTTATCAGAGCCCTGCAGGTCCTGCTTCCTGGTGTGAATCCCTGTAATAAAATGGGGCTGCATCTTGGCCTTGGCAAGAGGAGAAAAGAGAAATTGTGCTCTGTGTTATAAAAATAGTTGCATTAGTTCCTTTTTTCAGCTTAAAGCCCCTTCTTCCTTCTCTGCTTTCATGTAAAATCCCTCCCCACCTCTGCTGTCACTCCCCTTCCTGGAGTCCATCCCCTTGTATCCAGCAGTGAGGGCAAATATTGACTTCAATTCCTCACTTTTCCTCCTGTGCTCCTAAAAAGAACATTTCCTAAGTGCTGGAAAAGGGAGGAAGGTTTGGAATGGCTGGAGCAGGACAGGCTGGCAGTGGTGGAGCAGTGGGATTGACCATGGATGTGTGAGACAAAGCACCATCCAGGAGGAATTTCACAGCAAAACGTGGGAAGCTGCAGAGTTTGATGAAGAGGAAGATGAAGGCCATGATGTGAAAACCAGGATAACAGTGATGCTGGGGATGAATCCATGTGGGAGCCACCAGGATCACATCTCTGGCACAGGTTTTACATCCAGGAGAGCTGCAACACTGCACACATGCACTGGATCAGTCACAGGGATCAGTGTGAGGAGCCTGAAAATGGCTCTTAAAATGCTTCTACCTCCCTTTTTCCTGCTGAGCCCACTTTTCCCAGGAATGGACACCAAGCAGGATGGTGAGTCAGATCCAAGCTGGCACCAGCTCAGCCCTGATGACACAAATCTGCTTTGTAGCTGTCCAGGTAAAGCACAGCCCCACTCCCACTCCTAAAAGTGGGAATTGGGGTTGGAAGTTTGTATCTTTCTAAGCTCCTGCTGCCCAGATTTCTTTTAATTATTTTTTATTCCCATGTTTTTGGGAGCAAATGCCTATAAAGGAGGATTTGTCCATTTTAATTGGGATGATGGGCAGGTGAGGCCCAAGGGGAAATCAGAGTGGTTATTGCACAAGTAATTATTACAGATTATTTATTATGGGTAAATCCAGTCCTCTCAGACCTGGAATTCCTGTTTAAAAGCAGCATTTGCCTATATTTCCTGACTAATTCTCTCTTGGATTCCCACCCTGTACAAAAATATCCCGGGCTGCCTTATCCATCTCTTCCCAACCCCTTTCTGCACAATTCCTGCTGTGCCAGCCCTGCTCCTGTGGGTGGGAAGGAATTCCTCATCCCTGCCAGGCTTTTAAGCTGCCACAGGGGGCTCCAGCACCCCAATCCTGCTGATTTTCCACCCAAATCCATGGAAAAATAGGGCAAAAAGCAGGTTGTGACAGGGAGGGTCACAGCACATCCCTGGATCCAGCTTTTCTAGGAAGGATTTTCCACCTGAGCTTCAGCACAGCTCTTCCCCTCAGCATGTTACAGCTGGATTTATCCCTGCCCTCCCCAAATTCCTGCTTTTCCAGGAGCAGAGTTACCCACCCTCCTGCAGAAGGGCTGGGGATGCTGCTCTGTGACTGCAGAGCTGAGGCACTGCCCTGAGCCTGAAATCCAGGCAGGAATCCATAGGGAAAAATCTCCCTGCATTGAACAAGCTGTTTCCAATAGACTTTTTTTTTTTCCACCAGGGGGTTGCTCAGCAATATTTTATTTCCTTTTTTTTTAATGCTGAGAGGCTAAAACGCGTCTGTGAAGTGCTGCCAGACAAATAAATGAGGGCAGAAAGGTACCCGCTATTTATTTTGGCTGGCGGAGCCGAGTGCTGGGAATGGGAGGAGAAGGAAAAGGAGGAGGAGGAGGAGGGTGAGTCAGCGTTTCAGCGCTGCAAAGAGCTGCTGCAAGCGGAGGTTTCCCTCTAGAGGAATCCGCCGTCCTCTCCTGGTTTCACTGAGCACTTCTCTCCATCAGGGAGAACGGGAATTGGGGATTTTCGGGAGGTGGGTGAGCAGGTTTGTTGCCAGTGCCAGGCTTGTCACCAAAACGGGGATGTTTGTCCCAAGGAAAGGGGTTGAATGGTGATGGTGCTGTGTGAAAACCCACTGGGAAGTCAGAGATTCTGAGGAAACGGCCTCAAGTTGTGCCAGGGGAGGTTTAGGTTGGATATCAGGGAAAATTCCTTCCTGGAAAGGGTTGTCCATCCCTG
Organism: Calyptomena viridis; assembly: GCA_013390005.1. Classification (NCBI taxonomy): domain Eukaryota; kingdom Metazoa; phylum Chordata; class Aves; order Passeriformes; family Eurylaimidae; genus Calyptomena; species Calyptomena viridis. Next base: position 4,058 of record WEIV01019323.1, on the reverse strand, counting down.
GCACAGCTGCCCAGGGCAGTGGGGGATCCCCATCCCTGGAGGGATTTCCAGTCCCTGTGGATGTGGCCCTTGGGGACATGGGGCAGTGGTGGCCTTGGCAGTGCTGGGGAAGGGTTGGACTTGATGATCTTAAGGGTCTTTTCCAAAACAATTCCATGGTTATTCTGTCAGGAGTTTACAGCCAAGAGGGGTTTGTGCAGCCCCTGAGGAAAACCTGGTGAGTCCCAGCAGGAGTGGGGATGAGCAGTAGAAAGGAAATTTCCACAGGGGGTTTTAGAGGAGAAAAAACNGTCCAAGGCCAGGTTGGATCCACCTGGGATAGTGGAAGGTGTCCCTGCCCATGGCAGGGGGTGGAATAAGATGAGCTTTAAGTTCCTTCCAACCCAACCCATTCCATAATTCTACGATGACTTGGGGAATGAATCCAGGATCATCTTGGGTGTGTTTGAAGAGACCTCAAGGCTGTTCCTCCACCTGTGCAGGTGCTCTGGCATCACCCTGAGGAAGGAACTTCACCCACTCAGCCTTCTGGCAGCCCTGAAGGTCATTAGCAGTGAGTGCTCATTAGGAGGCTGCAGCTGATTAATGCTTTGCAGCCATTTAGTGCTGGAGCCCAGCAGAGCTGGATCAGGCCTGGGATGCTCTTACTCAGCACTAAAGGATGTTTAGGCAGGAATGATGGATCTTAATCTGGATCAAAACATGAAAGCAAGTGCCAGCAAGGACAAGCAGAGGTAGGGCAGCAGCTTGTGCCACTGGTACCACCCTGGCATCCTGGGAGTCCTGGTTGGACATCACCACCTTCCCTTTCCAGCTGGAAAGGAAAATTTGCCATGTTTTGCTTTGTTAAAACCCATTTGTGGATGTTGCAAACTCCTCCAGCTGGTCGTGGATAACTGGGCTCCTCTTCTGGCAGCTTAAATCCGAGGGTGATTAGGGAAAAAGATCCAACCATATGCTGCTCTCCAGGTCGGGAATGCCTGGAGACGTTGGCTTCTGAGCAGACACTGGCTGCTGGAAGTGGTTTGAGCCTAAAACTTTCTCCCATCACTTCTGGAGGTTTTCTGAGCTCACCAAGAGCTCCAAACACCTGTGAAGAGCTGGACTGCTTGGAGGTATCCCCTGTGGAGGTGCTTTTCCACCCTGGTCCGAGCAGGAGAGGACACGGAGACTCTGTCGGAGCACGGCCAGGCTGTTTGGGGACCAGGATGGGCACGGCCACCACTGCTCAGTGACAGCAGGAGAGGGCACCCACGAGCTGTCTCTGCCCACAACTGAGCTGCAGGTTTGGGTGGAAATGAAGGTTTTGAGCCTTTTTTTTGTCCCCGAATTCCCAATAGTGTTAAGTGGTGTCTGGTGCAGCGTCCGGTGGGTGCTGGGGTTGAGCCTGTCACGCTCGGCCACTTGCTGTGTGTGTTACCTCCCTAAAAACTGGGATAAGGGGATTTTTGTGCCATTGGTGGCATAAATAGGCACCTTTCCAAGGAACTGTTCAGGGAATGATGCATTAGGGGGGCTGTGAGGCTGCCAGGAGTGGGGAGAAGTGGGTCCACGTGGCTGGTGCCTCACTCGTGGTCAGAGATGTGCTGCTAGCACATTGCTTTTCCTGCTTCAAAACCAACTGATGCCAACTGCACCATCACACAGCCTTAACTTTTGCCTCAAGATGGCATTTTTGTGCTTTAAAATGTGTCCAAGGCGTTTTGTGCATCCACAAGAACATGAAAATAGTTTTTCAAGCAACTTTGCCGTTGTGATGTTCCGGTGCCTCCTGCGATCCCTTCCAGCAGTTTGGGAGGGAAATCCCATGGTGTAATCCCAGGGCTGGACATGCCCTGTGGATATTGGCAAAGCAATTAATTGATTCATTCCTCATTAAACTTTGATATGCCCAGTGCTGGCTGATCCATACTTCTCCCAAACCAAGACTGAGGGCTCTGAAAGTTGGCTGTTGTGGCCCTAATCCTGATGGACCAGTTACAGGGCTGTGCTGGTGCCAGCTGCCCCCATCCTGGGGATGGGATTGCTCATTCCAACGGTGAGTCAAGGGGATGGGGGCTCAGGAGGAGGGAGCGTGGCAGTCAGAGCACTGGTTGGCGTGTGGGGTGTTCACACTGTGCCTTTCATGATGTGAAAACCATTGAGCCTGGTGAGGCTTCCTCAGGGGTGGTGATGCACGTTGCTGGAGTTGTTCCCAAAGGGATTTTCCAATGAAATCCCAAAGAAAGGTCAGTGTTGTCCCTCCTGAAGAAGCAGCAAAGAGCTGTTTGCCTGACTCGGTGTAAGGTGCAGGGGACTGACAGACCAAATACCAGATGTGCCAAATCCCCTTTTTGGGGTTCCTCATGGGGTTCCAGGCGTGTCAGGATCTCAGGCCAGAGGTGACATAACAAAGGACATGTGGAAGGCTGGGCAGAGTCAAGAGTGGAGCCAGGGCTGCATCCTGCTCCTTCCTGCCTGGCTGTTGCCACTGGCAGGTGTGTCCCCCCCATCCTGTACAAGAGGGAGCACCGTGTCTGCTGCCATCCTGATAATGCTGGCAAACAAGTAAGGAGGCACTGGGGTAAACTGGGAAAGACTCACTCCTGCGTGCTCTTACTGGTTCACATAATCCTGATCCAAGAGCCTGGCCTGGCTCCTCGTGCACAACCTGCACCAGCATCAGGACAGAAAAACTGAGCCCACTCCTTGGGCTGCAGGAGGTGGGAAAAACCTCTTGGGCTCCCGAGCTTGCTGAGGCAGAGAGGGGAATGTGGAGGACTGTTGTAGGAGAAGGGCTGCCCTTTCCTTTTTGTCGTGCATGCCCTTTCCACGCCTTGACCCCATAATCATTGCTCTGCCTAACAAGAGCCGGGAATGTATTTGATCATTGCATTGCTTGAACCGAAGTGTTTGTGGTGTGTGTGGTGTGTGCTCACAGCTCTGTCACAGCATTAACCAGGAGGACTGTTTTGTCTTCCCTCCACAGCCTGGAAGTGTCTCCTCAGGTAGAAACCAGCTCAGATGCTCCTTCTCATTTTCCTCCCTGCTCCCCTGCCCCGTTTCCTCCCGCCCATCTCGCTCGCATGCCAAGCTCTAACCTCCCTCCCGCTACTGGAGACAGTCAGGCCGGATGCTTGTCCCCCACCAACCCCTTCCTCAACTCCCTGCAGAACAATCCCTTCTTTGAGGACCTCCTCGCTGACCAGGTACTAAATTCTCCTTCACCTACTCACTTTTTCTCTAGTTTCCCGTGTGGGCCGCATGCTTCACCAGAGGTCGCTGGGAGCTTTTATTCCTCTGAGGATTGCAGTCCCTCTGCCTCCCTAAGGCATACAGACCCAGAGAGGGAGTCTCCAGCCCAAAGCGTTGGTGTCCCAGTTCCAGAAACTACTCCCCCATCACAAGGAGACCTTCCTCCTCCGGACACCAAACCCGCCGTCCCCCCGCCGCTCTCAGAGTGGGACGACACCTTCGATGCCTTTGCCACCAGCAGGCTCAAACCAGAAGGGAAAAAGGGGAACTTTTTTGCTTCCATGGCAGCAGAGGGCATGGCTTTCATCGATGATCCCGATGCAGCCAGTCCAACGGAGAGATCATCCGAGCCAGCCCACGAGAAGGGGACAAAAGTATTTGATAAGGCCGACTCACAGATGGGCGGTGAAATACCTGCAACTCTTCGGTCTTGGACGAATTTCTCCAGTTTAGACGTGGGGGCCAACTTGGTGAGCACCACCCAGGAAGCCACGGTGATAGAGGACGTGCTGAGCCCCGTGTCGGCGGGGTCGATGGCGAGGAGGAGGAAGAGCAGCACGCCGATGGTTTGGACGGCCGCGTTCGCATCGGGAAACCCCGCGGAAAAAGAGGCTTCGACAGCGCTGACGGCTGGAAATAGCACTAGGGAGGGAGGGGACAGCGGTGAGGAGGAATCCTCTAGTGCAGGGACAAACGGGTGGATGACCATAGCCACCGAAACCGCTCCTGACCCCTCAGAGAGCACCCAAAGCGCGGCCGAGGAGCGCGTGGGTCAGGACGGCGTGTTCGGCCCGCGACCGGCCTTCCTCACCGAGGGCGCCTTC